>PVIU01004642.1:0-123971 GCA_004026605.1 Ondatra zibethicus
GCCTTGGACTTCTAACAGGGCAGGGCACCATGCCCTCTTTCAAGGAAGAAGGGGGAGGGAGGAGGGGTGGGGGGGTAGTGGGAGGGGACCGGGAGAAGGGGAAGAAAGGAAAAAAAAATTTTATTTCTTTAATTATGTTCTTGAATGGAAAAAATAAAACAAAACAATGTATGGAAAAATAAATAAATAAATAAATAAAAATAAATAAAATATAATTATTCAACACAAAAAAAAGACGAAGTGATGAATTTAAAAGGCAAAGGCCAGAGCCCTGGCCAGCTAATTCTGCTTGCTAAAGAAAGGGACATATATCACCTGTACTGACTATTAATTTGTAAGAAAGGATCTCAATATTTATCTCAGGCTAGCTTTAAACTTCCTGGGTAGCTCAGAGTGGGCACTGACTGTCTTCAATCACCTTCCTCCTATGTGCTGTTGTGACAAGCATGCATCATGATTCCCAGTTGTGGATCTGTTTTCCCTGTTATTTGATGATTTCATTTAGATTGCCTTACTATATGTATATATTTTAGGAGGTTTCTACTCTATTAGATACATACCATCCCACAAATGACCCTTAATTTTAGCTGTCTTTTTCCATATTCATGGGAGACACTCAGAATAAGGGTATCCTGCCAGGGACCCATGGGGAACTTATACCTCTTTTTGTTCACAATATCTATAGCACAATTATTTTTTATAATTTGCAGAATATTCAGTTATGATTTGAACTCAGTAATATTACAATAATGGGTTAAAGACTGTTGAAATACTCCATTTTAAGTTTCCTCAAGTTACCTTGCAAGAAATCTGAACAAATTCCAAGGATATAAAGACCTTACAATTAATTAAATATTTTGACTGAAGTAAATTAAAGAAAAAATGGCCAATTTTCCAAATACTTTACAATTTTACTATTGACCAAAGATTTTTTTCTGAATATTTTGATAAATACCCTTATTCCAGTACCAGGGAGAAAGTGAGAGGCAGATCTGTGGGAGACTGAGGTCATATTGGTGTGTTAACAAGCTCCAGCCTTTAAGGTCTACATAGTGAGAACCACTCTCAAGCAATCACCAAAGAAGTATGAAAAACCAAACAAATAATAAAGATTAGTAACAATCTGGTCAAGATAGATCAAGCTCTTTTCAAATGTTGACATGTTTTCATATGTTGGCAGCAAAACTAATGCAGCAATTTATAATGAAAAAAACATAAAAATATGCTTGGAAGTTGCTTCAAGCAGATTACAATAATCATATACTAAAAACAATGACTAAACTTCTACTAGCTTTTTGATAAGTGTAAATTAAAGTTATAAACATCAATTATGAATAATGATAGACTCACAGGAGTATTCATCATGAACAAGTGATCACTGAAAATACCGTATTCTTATAGAACTGAGTACTCACTGTACATCAACATAATGAAAGACTGTGTAGCAGTAAAATGCTTTTTGAAGAATTTGAGGGTTTCCAATATTATATGTACACCTTGGATATCTGCTGTGGGACAATGGTCTTGTACCCTGTAAAGATTTGGCACTTGTACTGGCTTAATAAAATGCTGATTGGCCAATAGCCTGGCAGAAAGTATAGATGGGGTGACCATAGCAGAGGAGTTCTGGAAAGATGAAAGGCTCAGTCTGTAGTCTTCAATCAGACACATAGGAAGCAAGATGAGAATGCCTCACTGATAAAAGGTACCAAGCCATGTGGTTAACACAGGCAAGAATTATGGGTTAATGTAAGTTATAAGAGTTAATAAGAAGCCTGAGCTAATAGCCCAACCAGTTTATAAGTAATGTAAGCCTGTGTGTTTCTTTCAGACTGAATGGCTGCAGACCAGGTAGAACAGAAACCTCTGTCAACAATGTGTGTAAGAGTATGTGCATATATGTAAAAGCCTAGAACAAAAAGCAACGGAAGCTGAGTGATCAGAGAAATTGTGAGCAAGATTTTCTGTATATTCAATAATATTTTCTGTCATTTTTAGGTAAGTATGTGTTATATAAAGGGATAGCTTACATTCAAAATTACTTAGAAGAACCCTAGTTTCCCCCCCCATAACTACTTACAGGGCTCCAATTTTCTCAGATATTTTTGTTTGAAAAAATACTAAATAGCCCATGCAAAACAATTTAGAACAAATATCTTAACCATAGTTGTTTCAGGATTTGCCAGTTTGAACGAGCAGAAATAATTTTAATCAAGGGTATGCAGAATTTTGCTTGACTTGTAATTGAATACAAAATGAAATGAGTCAATTTGCTCTAGCCCCTATTGCTAGTAATTACTGTGTGAATATACTACATTCTAAGAAAAGAAGTATTAGGCATAACAGCAATTGACTATGTTGCCTTGAAATTCACATACAAGCTTTGAGTAAGCAAATTTGTAAGGTTTTCTGAATTTCCTAATTTGTTAAGAGTCTTAATATGAACAACAGGGGGTGTTAAACATTTGCAAATGTATTAAAAACAGAAAACCAGATTAAACCTCTTTAAGGATAATGAATTGGGCACCAATAAAAAAATCTGAACTGAAGAATGTGTTCTTTGTTATCCACCATGTTGGACTAGACATAAATAGTTTGTCTTGGAGATGCTGCTCATGAGCATTTCCTTTGTTTAGTAATGTAGAAGGTAAGACTAGATACCAAAATAACTATACAATTTCCTGGAAATAGTTAACAGCAAACAAATGGGTGATCTCTATTTTTCCTCTTGTCTGGTCTTTTCCTAAAATAATGAGTTACAGAATGTCAGGTGGGATGTACACATTGTTGTTCCCGTGTTTACTTCGTGAACCTTCAAAACAATAGAAAGAAGAAGAGTCAGAAAAGGGCCATTGGAAACATCCCTTCCAAGAAGAGACTAAATGATTTATTTATTACAAGTGAAGAATTGGAACCAAGGTCACTGTTATCAAAGCAACCTTTAATAGAGATATTAAGACATACAGAGATTAAGAAGGGTGACCTATACTTACACCTTACTCCGTGCTTCTCAGATATTTGTAAAACTGTTCTACAGCCTTCGAAACAACACAGAAATATAAAATAAACAACCAACATAAAAAACAGAAATGACGGCATCAAACAAAAACAAAACCCATTGAAGATCAGATATGCGAAAGAGAAAACAGACTGATGCCCTCTGACTAACAGATGTACTTACGCATGATTAACTTGTAGAAAAGAGAACTTGAAAAAGTTGTGTTGCTGTTTTCCCCAATATACAGAATTGTTCTTGTAGAATTGGAGGCAGCTTAGTATAGAGTCTTATAGATGAAAAGCCTAAAAATATATACAGAGGAAGATAATACAATTAAGAGAAGCTCACAGAAGATGTAGAAATTCAAATATATATGATGGTGCTCTTTACCATAGTGTGTAAAAAAGCTGGAATATGGGAATAATTCAATGATGATAGAACAACAACATCAAGAACAATAAATACTGATATCAATTATGGCCCTGTCCAAAACTACTTGATTACAGGCCTTCTTATCCTCAGCATACATAGAAGGCAACCAAGATTTTTAATTTCACAGAGCAAAAGATATCCTGTGAATTTATAGCTTTGTATTCTAGTTTTATAATCTGATCTCACCTTTGAAACATAGGTAAAAAATACTTATATAAAAAGTGTATCAACCAATTTCCTTTTTGTCAGTTCTCTCCATCTCTGCCCCAGAATTTGTAGATAAGCTTAGTGAGTTAAATCAATGCTTTATAAAATAGCAAACAATGTTATTATTGTGTTAGCATGGTTGAAAATATCTCTGCCCATCATGTTGGGCATGCCTTGAGCCAGATAGCACCATGTTGCACTAAATACTGTGAGGAAGACAGAAATGTGTTCCTTTAGCTCTTCCCTCAAGCAACTTGCAATTTAATCAAGGTAAAGTCACCTTAAGGCTGAATTTTTTTTTTAAAATAAAGTAACAGAAAGACTGATCCAGTTTGGGGGAAAAGAAAAAAGGGGGAGTAGTTTCATTTCACCACTCTCTATGAGTTCTGACTTTTCAAATCAATAATTATTTTTAAAGCATTGAAGTCCAGTTCCAGCAGGCAGCAGCGTGTTTCAAGTGTTATATTTTGAAGAGAAATAAAATCTCCATATGTGCACAAAAGAAGTGGGCATCTGGTGCACTTTGGATGCTTTAACTGGTGAAAGTTACTTAAGAAGCAGAGCATAGGGTCAAAATGCTCTTGGGGCAAATTAAATTTAGTTGACCCATTTTCCTCTTGAAGAAAAAATAAAAACACTTTTGGGAGAAGGGAAGATATTTGGGACTTATGTTTAGAGCAGTCCCCACACTCAATGCCTTTAAACAGGTAACTTTCTCACCTATGGGTGTTATCTTAGAGTTCCTGTTGGTGTGATAAAACACCATGACTAAATCAACTTGGGAGTGAAGGGCTTTATTTCATCTTACACCTCCAATTAATAGTCCAACCTTGAGGGAAGACAGGGTAGGAAATTAAGCAGGCAGGAACCTGCAGTCAGTGGCTGCAACAGAAGCCAAACTGGCTTCCTCACAGTTCCCTAGACTACTTGCTCAGAGGTGAACTGGGCCCTATAACATCAATAAAAGCAAAAAACCCAAGATTGTCACAACAACCCTGTTCAATAAATGAACTTCTGGAGGCATCACAATCTCTAGCTTCAAACTCTACTGCAGAGCGACAGTACTGAAAATAACCTGGTATTGGAATAAATACAGATAGGAGGACTGATGCAATTTAATCAAAGACCTGGATATCAATCCACACACCTGATTTTTGACAACGAAGTAAAAAAAATGGAAAAAAAGAAAGAATGTTCAACAAATGGTGATACATAACTGGCTATCAACATGTAGAACAATGAAAATAGATCCATATCTGTCACCATGCACAAAACTCAAGTCAAAATGGATCAAAGACCTCAACATAAAACCAACCACACTGAACCTCATAGAAGAGAAAGTGGGAAGTAGACTTGAACACATTGGTACAAGAGACAACTTCCTAAATATAATGCCAGTAGCACAGACAGTGAAAATAACAATTAATAAATAGGACCTTCGGAAACTGAGAAGCTTCTGTGAAGCAAAGAACATGATCAACAAGACAAAATGGGAAGCATACAAAATGGAAAAAGATCTTTACCAACCCTACATCAGACAGAAGGCTGCTCTCCAAAATATAAAAAGAACTCAAGAAACTGGTCATTAAAAGTACAAATAGTTCAATTTAAAAATGGGTACACAGTACTTATCCCAACTGCTTGTATTTGCTTTTAGGGAACCTATTCTCTTTGGATGGATACCTTGTTCAGCCTAGATATAGTAGGGAGAGCATTGAATCTTACCCAAAACATTAATGCCTTACCCTTGGCTCTACTGCTATGCGCTATGGTATGGATCACAGGTTGGGCAAGGGACTGGAGATTGAAACACACACACACACACACACACACACAGAGAGAGAGAGAGAGAGAGAGAGAGAGAGAGAGAGAGAGAGAGAGAGAGAGAGAGATGGGTAATGCCAAGAATGCCTCAAGAATGCCCTCTTTATTGTGTTTCAGGGAAGCTTATATAGTGTCTCCTTGACTAATGGCCACGCCCTAACTCTCAGCTGCAAGCCCACCAGAAACCACTCCCCTGCCATCAGGAACTCCTGAGGGTTTTGTGCTCAAAGCAGTTGCAAAACAAGTTGCTCAGAGCAGCTGAAAGCATAGGAAAACAAATTGTTTATTTTGGCAGGCAGTGAGTCACAGAAAATTCAGGGTCTGGGTGTCCAGAGTCCCCACCATCTTTCCCTTTTCTATATAATTAGACCAAGATTCTGGACTGGCATGAGCGTAGCACAAATATGATAGCAATAAGTTAGAAAATGCCCTAGTGAACATAGTCACTGTACAAGATAGCCACAGCAGCCATCTGGCTGATGGCAATTATGGCTGCTGCAAAGGAGGCCGCAGTAGTGAAAATAGCAGCCACTAAAAGCTCCAGTGATCCCAAAGTCTTGGCTGCTATGGCTTGGAAGTCATGCTCGAGCTCCAGAATCACCTGCCTCTATTTCCTTCAGCAAATCCTACCAGCGTGTGCCGTCATAACTGGCCTGGGCAGCTCCACTAGGCTGGCACCCACTGGGCCAGGGCAATGCACCACCGGCTGACACTGGGAACCAGAGCAACAGGCAGGCTCAGGGACCTTCTGTGGCTGCTGCGTGGGTCCCTTGGGTCCTGCAGGAAAGCCTGCCACTTGCCCTGAAAACTCTTGGGCACACTGAGCTGGGGACCACTGCCACCTCCATGCCTTGCTGCCACCTTCTCCATATGTGGTGCATGGATGGGCAGCCCAGCGGGGTCTGTACAGCTCATGTTTGCCTCAGCTCTAGCACTTGTTGCCACAGTTTCTGCTGTGCCTCATTCCCATCGTGGTCTTGGTACTGCTACCACCTACAGCATCCCCCTCTGCCCTACAACCTCCAGTAAACAATCATTTAGGGAACTTGGGTGTCATTCTCTCTAAACTACTTCCTGTTGTTAGTTGGGGGATGTAATTTTGGGGGGGTGGCTATTCACAGAAACCTTTCTGGGGGTCTTGGTCCATCAAACCACATAAGTCTGGAGTGATTCCACAGGTTCTCATCCTCTGTGGAAACAAAAGCAGAACCTCTTTTCCAAAGCAACAAATTCTTAGACCCAAATTTTATAGTCAAGATACCTTTCTTAGCAGTACCCAGAATCAAATGTCTTTCTACAATCCAGATTCTCTGTGCACATTCCATCTTTTCGAGGCCTCAGTCACCCTCCTGACCCTTCTTTATTACTTTCCTGCTGGCCATTCTTCCAGAGCGCGTCCCTCAGAGAATCCCTAGTTCCATTCTCAGCTGTTCCTCCTGTGGCACCTGTACCACCTGGAACCATTGTTAAGCAAGAGTCTGGGTATGAAAAAACATATAGACACATACTCATCTTCATCTACCCCTCACCATTCTCAAGGGCAATCTCTCAGAGATCCTTAGCTTCTGATCTCACTGGGGGCCTCCAGAGAGGTCTGAGGAATGGATGGGGAGGGGGTAGGCAGATAGGTGGAAAGAATGGGAGGAGGGGAGAGAAAGGAATCTGGGATTGGTAGGTAAAATGAAAAAAAGAGATCATTTTTCCTTTTTAAAAATAAAATAAATTAAATTTAAAAAAGAAAAAAGAATAAATGGGGTACAGATCTAAACAGAGAACTCTTAGCAAATGAGTCTGAAATAGCTGAAAGACACTTAAAGAAACGCTTAACATACTTAGCCATCAGAAAAATGCAAATCAAAACCACTCTGAGATTCCATCTCACACTTGTCAGAATGGCCAAGATCAGTAACACTGATGGTAACTTATGCTCTAAAGGATGTGGGGTAAAGAAAATACTCCTCAATTGTTGGTCGACATGTAAACTGGGAACTGGAAGGATCCTAGGTGACATGAGGACACTAGTACAGAGGTATGATGGGAGATATGGGAAATGTTGGGGGGACTGGACTTTAACAGGGGAAAGCAGAGGGGTAGGGTTGAGCAAAACAGAGGGAGAGGATGAAGGGAGAATTTTCCCTGAGGATTTTTAAAATAGCTACAGGAAAATACCATTTTATAAACTTAATAGTCTCCATATATATATATATATATATATATATATATATATATATATATATATATGTGTGTGTGTGTGTGTGTGTGTGTGTGTGTGTGTGTGTGTGTATTACACACACGTTGTGCATGCATGTAATAGCAATATTAATAATTAAAAATGCATTAATTTGAAAAGAAATGGAAGTACACAGGAAGAAATGGAGGGAGGAATGAAGAATGATAAAAATCAAAGATAAGAGAATAGTTTTTATATATGAAATTATAAACAAATATTTTCATTTAAAAAGTAATAGCACTTCTTTCCTGTTTAAATTTTTTTAATATTCTTTTTCTCTACTATCTGTGTTGACAGTATAAGGATGTATATATTTGACTACTGAGTCCATTCAATATAGCAGTATATGCAAGAGTTTAGGGCTGACCACTTTGAATTGGATAGCCTGTTGGTTAGCTCACCCCCAGATTCTGTTTCTCCCTTGGCAGTAGTCTTTTAGTTGATTATCTGTAGCTCTTCATCTAGAGAGTAGGCCTTGTGAAATTCCTTCCTTCCATTGTGATACTGTCTTCTGTTGTTACCATTCTTTGTCTTTATTGGGCACCATACTGTTCATAGTTTGTGGTGAGCCCACAAGTATTATACAGTAAATGTACAGCTGACAGATCTATTAGATTAATTCACGGGAGGATGAACATTCCATGTTGAGAACCTGTTTTTTGCAGAGCTGCTGGAGCACCTGTCTTTTGGCTAAGTCACTGTCAATTCAGTAGAAACCTTGTGGAACCATGGCATTTCTCCCTTCTACAGTATTGCCACTGTGTAACAACTTGACTTTTCCTGTAAGGCAACCTGATACCTTCCCCATACCGTGAAGCTCTGTTATGAAAGCATTCACTCCAAAGCTTTTGCTTTCCTAGCCAAAATCTACATAAAACTAGTTCCCCACAACTTTCTTTACTGGCAGGACTCATTGATAAGAAAGGATCCCCAAACAGAAGACTTTAACAGCGGACTCAGAAGGGCAGCTTCTTTAGTAACCAATGGTTATAAAACATATTCATAGCATATAGCAAAGAATTCCACTTCAGATCTCATTTCTTCCCAGTCTTTCCAATTACAAATGGATTATTTAAAGACTATAAATGACATCCAAAAGGTGTTTGAAAATATTAATTGTGTTCGTCCTTAAAAAGAGACACCCATGCTGTATTCAAGCCTTTCTATGACATTCTCCCTGGTGACCACCAATCTCAGGTCACCACGGAAGGTAACACCTAAAGGAAAAAAAAATCCTTGACTCTTATTGAAGAGAAACCTATTTTCAAAGTTTCTGTCCTGTAGATTACGATAAACCATGGAATCTTGTTACAGTTCCTACTGCGTACACACTCACTGACTGTTTGTGGCAGACAGGGCCACTAGAATGGTTGCATTTTCCTGTGCCTCATAAAAAATTGTGATTGCCCATACCTCTCTGGTTTCTTCCTTATTGGGCAAAGAAAGAACAGAAAATTGGAATTGAAATCAGGATTGAGAAAGAAAATTAGAACTAAGAAATATTAGACAGGACAAGAAGTTAAAATAGAGTACAAGGAAGAGAGGACAATAAAGAGACATATTGAGGGAAAATTGTCCATCAATAAACTGTTTTCCATTAGTTATTTTCATTTCTTATCAGTAGTGCCTTAGCTGGGTCTTGATGGCGTCTGAAGAGCTGGAACTCTGAAGGACCCCGCTTACTTGGCACTGAGTAGTCAGGGAACTAGCTATTAGATATACAAGCCTATCCAGGAAGAAGAGGCAGCACTTGTCTGAACTGTCCCAGTTTGAAGAGGCTATGTCCTGGGAGATCCATGAGTGGGGAGATCTCTCTAGCATTAATCTATAGCTGAGTTCTCATTGGAGAATACTGCAGATTTCATGGAACCAGGTCCCCAGTAGAGTGGTGAGCAGAGCTTCCTAACCGCCCCTCAGAGGGAACCTGAAAAAGTCCCTTTTGGAAGCATGCTTCCCAGAGATACTTCTGAACTGACAATTCCTTAAAGAATACTCACCAGTAGAACGCTAATGGTCTGAAGGTAGTAAATGCCTTGTTACAATGGGTGAATTTTTTTTCCTCAGTTTTCTTTAAGTTCTCTCTTTACAATTGTGCTTGGTATTCTGTGTTACTTATAACTAACCATTCAAAAAGTCCACCTGATAATGTAAACCAAGGTCAAATAATAATAAAAAAATTATGTCTTGTTCTAGTTTCTGCTAAAGGCTTTATTTTAATTTTATATACTTGGGAGTCAATTACCTTCCTTTATCTATTAAAAAGACAGGGCAAATTCTCCAAGTTATTCCTTCCAAAAATAATCTCAAGCCTAAATTTAGCATATATAATCATTGCCCCCTATAAAGCTATGGCTAGATTCTCTGTTTAGTCACAAGCTTAGTATTTTATATTCCCTTTCAATTTTTCTAATATAAGACTTAAAAAGTTCTCCTGATTTTGATGGAGACATTTCTTAATTTATATATGCATATACAGTCCTCTAAACAAGAAAGGGACAACTATTGCCTTTAACCAAAATTAATTTTGGATTCCAAATTTCCATTATGACTCAAATGAGACTCCTTGCTTCTTCTACAACACAAATATCAATACAGACCACAGATAATAATAACCTGATATATCTAACATTTTTGCCTCTTAATAAAGGTTCTTATGAGCTTCAACAGATCAGTTTAGATCCACCAACATCACAGGTAAAAAATAAACTTAAATAAGTTTTATTTATCTATAGTTTCCTTTCCCACCTGCCTATTTTTTGTGGGGGAGGGAAACTTCCTCTCTCTCCCTGGCATAAAATGCCTTTCTCTCATCTGCCAAAACGGTTCACTTAAAAATTCCAAACATGCACCTAAGTGATAAAATTTCCTCTCTAATATTTCTTAACTTCATCTTCTTCCATTAACCCATATTTATTCCACCAGATCTATAATCATTTAAGGTGTCGCAGATTGTTCTCCTCTGCCCATGGCAGCCACCTTGTTGCAGCTCGGTGCCGTGCCCCAAGGTCTCCCTCCAAACAGTCCTATTTATTCTTCAAACACAGATTGCTCCAAAGTTCCCTGAGTGGCTCATGGAGTCTGAAACAGCCTGCTCTTGTATTTCTGGTGTTCTAATTTTCAAGTTCTACAGCTTTGCTCCATATTCAACAAGAAACAGCCATGAGAGAAAGAACCCTACATGTCACCTTTTTGAACTATATAACCCAAAGGACTGGACTGCCTTTAAAAAATGTTACATTGCTAATTGTATAGGTTCTACCCACGATCCTGCAATGTATATATTATCAGACAATCTTCTTATGTATTCCTAAAAATTGTTCTGCTATGAAAATCTTGCTGTGTTTATTTTGGGACAGTTTCTACTACCCTCTCATAGCTAAAATGGTTTATTATTGACTTGAACACAAATTTAACTTGTCAGGTCTACTTCAACAGCAGACCTGGTCCTACAGTTACATACCACTAACTAGATAAACTCTATTTAAGAGTGCTTCATCAATATACAGTCAATTAATCAAAGACGAATAGATAAAACACAATAATCTAAACTACCACTCCTTTCTTTTAATAACTCAAACCTACAACTCTTAGATACACTTAACCGTACCATGTCATACTATTATAGTTTTTATGTCTTGCTGTAATAAGTGATATTTTAAAATCATATACAACACATTTATAAGATGGCCAAACCAGTTTTCAGCTTGCATCAATACAGATCATTTGCTATTAATTTTTAAATTATTCTTTTTCTAGTTATCCTCAAACCTTTAATTACCCATAGTATTCATTGTTCAGAGAGATATGCACATGTTGCATCTACTAAACAAAAGAAGGAAAACTGTGGTGAGTCCAAAAGAATTATACAGTAAATGTACAGCTGACAGATATATTAGACTAATCCACGGGAATATGGACACTTCACATGGAAAACCCGTTTTTTGCAGAGTTGTGGAAACATCTGTCTTTCGGATAAGTCATTGTCAATTCTGTAGAAACCTTGTGGCATCATGATATTTCTCCCTTCTATAACATCACAACAATGTATAAACCTTACTTTTCCTGGTGTGGAAACATTCACTAAGTAAAACCTTTGTTTTCATAGCCAAAATATACTTTCTTTATTGCCAGGAATCATTGATAAGAAAGCAGTCCTAAGCAGAAGGCATTCAATAGAGAAACAGAAACAGTAAGTCTTCTCTAACAGCAATTTCAGCAAAGTGTAATCGGCTGGTCTTCTCCTCTACCTTAACAAACTACTAATAGTCTGCATTTACCCTTTACCTTGGTTTTGATTAACACAAGCCCACAGCTCAGGAAATTAACTGTTTATACAGGAAAAAGACCTGAGTTGCTAAAATGAACTTCGGAGAGAAAAATCCTCACTCGGACATCCTGCTGGAGTCAAAAGTAAAGACAGTCTCAAAAGAGATTCCTTTTATCTCAACCAGCTAGATGCTAATGCCAATCAAACAACTTGGCTTTGCTCCCAAGCTCCTGTGTTGCTATGACTACCTAGGCTGTGTTCCCAGCCACCAGGGAGCTCCATAGTCATGCCCCCTCTGAGACATAAGGCACCTCCTTACCAGACCCACCTGATTTTGGTGATTCTGTGCAATGCGTGATTGACACTATTGTTGCCGCCTGTGAAACAGTTAACTTGTCTGTATACCTATATAAACTGAAAGCTTTGTGGTGTGCAGTCCTTTTTTCTTCTTCACTAAAGGAAAAAAGAAACATGAAGGAGAAACGTGCTTGAGTCAGTCCATTTGTTCTACCCCTCAGATCCCTTTCCCCAGCCAGTTTTCACTTTTGTAGCACATCTTTCTCACCCTGACAGATTTAATGGGCTTAACCCCAAAATAAACCTGGATAACTGCTCATGGATGCAGCTTCTCTGTCAAATCTAAGAGACATTATCTCACAACAGGCTTTTTGGTCCTCTGAATTTTAGACTCTTTCAGGCCGCTCTACCGTGAATTTCTCTGAGACGTAGGTGTAGTGGCTGAGCACTAGATGTATCAACTGTGTTTCCTTCATTACTTATTATCCTCATTTAAACCAGTTGCAGATCCCAAATAGTCTCTTTGCAAAAAGAAACATCTGTGATTAAGAACAAGAGCTATACTGGTCTGTGGAGGCAAAGCAAGTGAAAATTATATTTACTTAAGAAAATGGAAGCTGTAAGTTCTCTATGGGTTTATCATCTCCAGCCAGTGATAGTTTTCTAAGTTTACAGTGGCAAGCATGAACACCATCCCATTGATGTTATGTTCAATTCGATATCTGTTGATTATCCCTAATATATATGTATCATTATCATATCATTAGGGTTATCTTGATAGACCATTCATTGTGGTTTGTAGGCATTGTAGCTGAACTGCACTATTGATTCTTTTTTTTTCCCCCTCTTGGCGTTTGCTTAGCAACTTCCAATATTATCAGTGAGAGTAATCAGAAAGGAGGCTTCCAGGATAATTTCAACTAGATTGCTGCAAGTCCTGTCTATAATATGTGCATTATCTTCGGCAAGCAAGCTTTATTTTCAATAGCTAGAGGAAATCAAAGGAAATAGCAACGACCTATTTGCTTTTGATGTCTCTTGAACTCACATGACCAACAACTTAAAGAGAGGTTTTCTGTTCCCGGTACTAGGTGTTTTGGTAGATAGACAGTTGCTCTTTGTATGGTTTACTTTGCAAGCCTACATAATCACTAACTACTGCTTGCTTAGTTATTTGACTTTATACTCACATGTAAGCATAGTTCTCACTCCTTATCAAAGAAACTCCTCTTTATAAGAGATGGAAATTGATACAGAGAACCATAGCAGATCAAATTGCAGACTTGTGGCACTTAGTCCCGACTGATACATCTACAAACAACTCCTGCACAAAAGGGTCAAGATGTAACTGTGGAAGAGAAAGTGGAGTGATTCTAAGAGTCAGGGGGTTTTGTAGGAAATTGTGTGTCCTAGTAATGTCAGAAGCTACACCCATAAAGTGACGACAGAAGAGGACTGCATAAACAAAAGTAATCAAAGGATGACATCAACATACATACTAACATGGATGCGAGAAAGATTTTAAGACCTTAACCATACATAAAAACTACAGCCAGCAGATAGGAGTGGGTGCAGAAGAAATATTATGCAGAGAGATATTCTAAATTGGAAGACTCCACTGAGACTCCCTCTCTCGGAAATCACCAAACTCTGTGGAAGAAGGAAGGAAAGATTGTAGGAGTCAGAGAAGATGTAGGACAACAGCAAAATATGGCCCATTGAATAATTAAGCATGGATCATATGGACTCACAAAGACTGAAGAAGCAAGTATGGGGCCTGTTAGGGTCTGTGTCAGGTTCTCTGAAAATATGTTAGCTGTTAGCTTGGTGTTTTTGTCTGATTCTTAACAGTGGGAGCCGGTGTGTCTCTCACTTGTTTTGTCTTTTCTTGAAACTTATTTCTCCCTATTGGGTTGCCTTGTCCAGCCTTGATATGAGGCTTTTGTTTTGTCTTATTGTACATTGTTTTGTCCTGCTTGGCTGTCCTCCTTTGCAAGCATGATCTTTTCTGAAGAGGCAGGGAAGTGGGATTGATTCTGGGTAAGAGGGAAGGTGAATAGCATCTGGGAGGAGTGGAGGGAGGGGAAACTGTGGTCAGGATGTATTGAATAAGAGAAGAATCTACTCTCAAAACAAGCAAGCAAAAGAAAAAGAAAAAGTATAGTCATCTAAGAAATGCTGAGGGTGAGAGAAAAAAATCTTATCAGGCAAAGGTATTCCCTTGCAAATGGTCATTCCTGAGAACATATAAATACAGATAATATTATCTAGACTGTAAAGCCTGTAGTTGTAGTTACATATTTAGGAATTGTGTGTGCCAAGTGTGTGTGTATTTAACAATTCATGAAAAAAAGATTGTGAATTTGAAAGAGAGCAAGAAGATGTATATGTGAGGGTTTGAAGGAGGAAAGGGAGGAAGAATGGATAATTATGCTATAATCTCTTACATATTTCATTGTGAGCCTAGCCTTTAATGGCTGAGCCATTTTTCCAGAACTATAATCTCAAAAATAAAATAAAATTTCAAAAAAGATTTTATTGTAGATATCTTTTATCTCATTGGTTTCGCTTATTTCTAGACTTTTGAGGTTATTTCAGTGTTTGTGCGACTGGTGTTATATTTAGGAAGAGGTCTCCTGTGCCAATGCATACAAAGCTACTTCACTATTGCTCTTCTATGAGATTCAGTGTTCCTGGATTTATGTTGATGTCTTTAATCCATTTGTACTGGAGTTTTGTATATAGTAGATAAAAAACTCCCTGTATCTTAGTGGATCACAATGGCTTAAAGTTAGAATTCAACAAACAAATTACAGAAAGTTTACAAACACATGGAAATTGAATAAGGCTTAACAGAGTCACCACTGGGTCGAGGAAGAAATATAAAAATTAAAGACTTCCGAGAATTCAATGAAAATGACTATACATCATATCCAAATTTAAGGGACACTTATGTATATATGTTCAGAATGGTAAGGGTTTTATGGTTGTTCCCTTCATTAGGATTAAATGTCCTTCTTTATCTTGTCTGGTTTGTTTTATTTTGAATTCTATTTAAAAAATAAAATATAATTAAACAATTCTTTGGCATATGTATACTTTGACCATTGACTAAAACAAAAAACAAAATTGCATACTAGTAGGATGGATGTTTTCTTCTCTTTTTACATAAGGGAATAATCCTTAGCTGAATATTTGATACTGAAGGACAAAAAGTGTCTTCAATGCTCTATTTTTTTGAGTTGTTATTTCAGTTTTATAATTGTATGAATGTCTACTAAAATTTGGATATTTACTTCCATTTAAAACTCTATATTAATCTCTGACCGAAATATATTTATATTATCTTTTTATGAAAAATAGGCATCAATTAATTTTTTAAAATTAATTTTATGTGCATGTGTGTTTTTCATGGACATGTGTTTGTCAGCCACTTGTGTTCCTGGCACCTGGTGGCTGTTGAGCCAGAAAATACTGGGCATTTGAACCAGAATTTCTGAAGGTTATGAGTTACTGTGCAGGTTGGATTGATCCTTATCCTCTGGAATTACATCCCATTCTCCTAACCATGAAGCCACATCTATAACCCTCCAAATATCAGTTTTTAAAATCCAATTATTCTAAATATTCAAATGAAAAGCCAAATATTCTAACACTGTATATCCCAGAGATATGTTAATTTGGAGTTCAAGGAATAATCATATGAAAATAAGAATTTTCTTCCCCATAATTAAACCACAGATTTTGCATGTATGGTAAATGCTGGAATAACAGTCTATGCTCACTTACTGGGCATGTGTACAATAATTTCCAGTTGGAGCTGAGAAATATTCAGGCAGTGTTTGTTGGTGCTGTGTGATTTGATGGCATTCACAATGCAGTATGCAAATTTGTGTTTATAAGCAAAGCTGTATTATAGCTCTACAATATAATGTGGGTGAATACTGATGGAAGTACACTTTGTGTCTGATTTTTAACTTATTTTAGACAATTTGTATGTTAAAAACATTTGTCATTTTGTGATTTATGACTGTCTTCTTCATTTAGTTATTCTGTGAATTTTCTATGGATAGAGCAAACCTGAAAAAAAATCATATAATGCCTCAGTTTTTTTTTTCTCACTCTGAAAATCCAGGACTTTTTATTATGATATCTACCTTAAAATCTATTATAAATTCAAATGTAATAATCTATGTCAATTTTAATCACTACTCAACTTGTATCAATCATGGAGGAAGTATTTCTGATTGTGATTTTCATGAGAATTTGTAGACAGAAGTTTCTGTCCTATCTGGTGCCACAGCTGTTCAGCCCAAAAGAAACACAAAGGCTTATATTAATTATAAGCTATTTGGTCTATTAACTCAAGCTTATTATTAAACAGCTCTTACAACTTAAATTAACCCATAATTCTTGTCTATGTTTAGTCACGTAGCTTGGTACCTTTTCTCAGTAAGGCATTCTCAACTTGTTCCTCTGCATCTGGTTAGTGACTGACTCTCTGACTTTCCTCTTCTGAACTCCCCTACTATGGTTCATCTGCCTATACTTTGTACCTGGCTACTGGCCAATCAGCATTTATTAAACCAATATGAGTGACAAATCTTTATAGTGTATAAGGACATTATCCCACGGCATTTTGTACCAGAGCATTATCCTACAGAATTTCCTCTTTTTTCTTTTCAGAACAAGAACTCTGAATCTAATCTCCTTTGTTTAGGTTTTTTTCCCCCTGGCCATTATCCATAACAATTTGCAACCAACACTCTAAGCAAAGACAACCATCCTTAATCACTTTTTTTTTTTTTTTTTTTTGGTAACGTGGGCATAGTTTTCTGGGCTACTACTTCCTGCTGATGGGGGTGGTGATAATCTTATGGGACCCAAAGAAAATTTAGGATTATTTTCAAGTCCTGACTGGAGATTCAAGTCACTCAACCTGTCACCTTGAAGCTGTTTTGGATGTAGAAACTGGAGGAAACTGCAAAGGAGGTGTCTGAGATACAGGATCATCTAGGCCATCTGCTCCTTTTGGAGATTTTCCAGGCTGTCTTCCTTGATCAATCCTGATTTTTCTTAACCCAGAATGAATCCATAGCCTTTCCTTTCCTGTGGAAATAAAAGCAAAATCTCTTCTCCAATGAACATATCCTTTGACTTACATTTTGAAGTCAAGGCATTTTCAACATATATATGTTGGACTAATTCAGCAGCATTTATAATCAAATGTCTTTTAGCAGGTTTTTCTTCTTCCTCAGCAGTCAAACAATTCAAAGACAATACAATAATATACAGTATCCAGATTTTTGTGTATTTTCCATCTCTATATGAATTTTTTATGATTCTATTTCTTTTTCAAGGACATTCTTTATGCGTTTTCTTTTTCTCCCAAGGCAACATATGTTTTTAAACATACTGCAAACTGTTTAGAGGTATTTTTCTTGTTCTGAATTTATCTTTACTGTATATCTCCATCTTTTTTCTGACTTCATAAATCTTTAATCTGCCAATTGTGAAGGCTAGGATTATAGTTGTGTCTCTGGTGGCTGACTCCACTCATTTCTTGTGTTCTTGAAAGTTTAGCATTATAGCAGAAATGTTGGCAGGAATCATGTTTATTGCCACAACTCTACAGAATTTCTAGGCCCATGCCACCACCAAGAACCATGCTCCTGGATGTTCATAAACACCATTTAAGTGTTTAGTGGCAGGGACTCTTAAAAGAACTGCAATGATTTTGCCATTAATGCTGAGTTAGGAAGCCTCTCTTAAAGAAGCCATACTTCTGTTTGCCATTAGCAAACAGAGACCATCTGAGAAAATATTGCTACCAAGAAGCTATGCTTAGCTCTTTTCTTCTGTGTCTAGGATCCATTCCCAAGCTTGTGCAGGTTTTATGTGGATGTAGTTGTTTGGTACCATTAGTAGATGGAAGTTTCTGTCCTGCTTGGTCCTGCAGCCATTCAGTCCCAAAGAAGCACATAGGCTCATATTAATTATAAGCTGTTTGGCCTATTAGCTCAGGCTTATTATTAATTAGGTCTTACAACTTAAATTAACCCATAATTCTAATCTATGTTTAGGCACATGGCATGGCACCTTTACTCAGTAAGGCATTCTCATATTGCTTCCTCTGCGTCTCGTTGGTGACTGATTCTCTGCCTTTCCGTTTCAGAAAATTCTAGTACTCTGGTTATTCTACCTATACTTTGTGCCTGGCTACTGTCAATCAGCATTTATTAAACTGGTACTAGTGAAACTTCTTTACGATGTAGGAGGGTATTATCCCACAATAAAATTTTTAACTTTGTTATACACTGTGAGTAACTGTTGCTTCATGCATTACTCATTTCATATTAAAAAGTATTCTGTGTTGGAGGAAGAGGCCCCTTATTGTTCCCAGCTTCTCAGCCCTGAAATAATCACACAGAAACTATATTATTCAAATCACTGCTTGGCCCATTAGCTTTAGCTTCTTATAGGCTAACTCTTACATTATAATTTAACCCATTTCTATTAATATGTCTATCACCATGTGGCTGTGGCTTTCCTGCAAAGTTGCAGTATTTCTGTCTTCGGAGGCATCTCCATGCCTTCTCTCTGACTCTACCTCCTTTCTTCCAACTTTCAGTTTAGTTTTCCCCACCTACATCTATTCCCTGCACAGGCCCAAGACAGTTTCTTTAATAATCAATGGTATTCACAGCATAGAGTGGAGAATCCCACATCACCTACCCTTTTCTGTTTAAATAAGGAAGGTTTGAACTTTGACATAGAAAAATTACATACAAAACAAGTATTAAGCAAAAATTACAGTTACAATATTATATCTACTTTATTTTTTATCATAACTAAGGAAAACTATAACTATCAATTCTTCAATGCCATCAAAGACTCCAGAATGATATAATATTACCTAACTAAACAATAAATTCAACCATTTGCTGCATCCAATAAACACTGCTTAGCATCAAGAATAGATATCACCTCAGGGTAAATGGATAGTAAAAGATATTCCAAGCAAATGGACGTAGCAATCTGGCATTGCCATTTTAATATCTGAGAAAATAGAACTCAAAACAAAAGTAGTCAGTAGAGACAGTGAAGAACATGATACTCATCACCAAGATAACATTTAATTCTTCACATCTATGTCCCAAACACAAGGGCACCCTAGTTTGTAAAAGAAACTATACTACAGCTTAAGCCATATCTTGACCTTCACACATGAGTAGTGGTAGACTTCAAGACATCACACTTGCCAATAGACAGGTCACCCAGATGAAAATGAAACAGAGAAATGCTGGCACTAACTGATGTTATATACCAAATAGACCTAATAACTATTTACATAACCTTTCACCCAAACAAAATGAATACACCTTCTTCTCTACAAACCATGGAACATACTCAGACAAAAACCAACTCTGAACAGATGCAATAAAATTGAAAGAACAGTCTACACCCTATTTAAACTGTGTATTAGTACCAACAGAAATAGCATAAAGTTTACAAACTCAATGGAAACTGAACTACTCACCACTAAATGAAAAGAAGTTGCAGACAGAAATTAGAAAGAAATTAAAGACTTTCTAGAATTGTATGAAAATTCATACATAACACACCCAAACTTATTAGATACAAAGGCAGTTCATAGCATAAAGTGCCTACTTTAAAAAAATAATGGAGATATGTCATACTAGTAACATAAACAGGTCACCTGGCATACCTGTAAGTCTTTGAAGAATAAGAAGAAATCACACTCAAAGGGAGTAGATGGCAAGAGATAATCAATCTCAGAACTGAAATCAATAAAATAGAAGCAAAAATTAAAATACAATGAATCAATGAAAGATAGAGTCAGGGCTTTGAAAAAACCAATAAAGGATTAACAAATGCTTTTCCAAATTTACAAGTTGAGAGAGAATATCCAAATTAATGAAATTAGAAAGGAAAGAGGGACACAATAACAGACACTGAGAAAACCCAGAGAGTCATAAGTACATAGTTTAAAAAAACTTGGTGCCCTCCAACAAATTAAAAAAAACCTAGAAGAATTGGATCTTTTTCTCAATATATACTAATTACCAAAGTCAATTCAGGATCACATAAACAATTTAAAAAGATGTATGCCCTAGTGTGAAAAAGACATGTATGCCTTAGTGTGAAAAAGAAGAAAGAAAAAGAAAAAAAGGAGACTTTAAAAGTGCCCCTCTCCCCAAATAAAACTCAGGTCCAGAAAGTTCTAGCTCAGAATTCTATCAGATTTTGGTGAAAAGTTAAATGTCAACACTCCTCAAATTATTTCAGAAAAAGAAACAGAAGGAACAATACCCAAATCTTTTTGTGAGGTCACAGTTACCCTTACCCAAACTACATAAAAATCAAAAAAAAAAAAGAAAAGAAACGAAAGAGATTTTGCCTCATGAACGTAAACACAAAATTTCTCAGTAAAATACTCATTAATGAATCCAAGATTAGCTAAACCTTGCCCAAGTAAGATGAATCCCAGAGATATAGGGATGGTTCAACACACCTTTGAGTTTGAATTCCATTTAAAGTAAGAGTTTTCTTGCAGACACACAGCAGATACACACACACAAAGTTTGATTTTTTAATTAATTTTCTCAGTTAGCTTTTCTTTTTTGGTTGAGGAATTAAGACTATTAATATTTAATGCCTGTTCTTGAAAAGCTGTTTTCTTTTCTTTCTTTTTCTTTTTGTTTTTGTTCTTGTTCATAATTGTCTTTCAGTAATTTTATTTTCACTCATTTTGTTTTTCATTCCTCTCTTCAGGCTGATGTATTACTTTCAATATTCTCCTAAATTCTGGTTTGGTGGATGTGGATTCTCTTAGCCTATTTATATCATGGAAAAATTTTATCACCCCTCCAACTGCACCAGATATTATTGCTTTGAAAAGTAGCTTTGTGGAGAATTTGAAGACCTTTAGAACTTTGACTTTATTGCTTTCAAGGGTTTTCCCCTTTAGTTTCCATTGAGAAGTCAACTCTCTGATGCATTTGCCTTTACAGGACTTCTGTTTTGTTCTTGCAGCTTTCAGTAGGATCTGCTTATTCTGTCTCAGATAAAATATTTCACAGGACTTTTTTTTTCTATTTCTATTTTCTGTTCTGTGTGTTTCTTGTATCTGTATAGGTATAGTTTTCCTTAAGTGGGATTTTCTTTCCATAATCCTTCTGAAGATCTTATCTGTGCTACTGTCATTGGATTCTCCTTCATCAATGCCTTCATTTTCTAGATGTGGTTGTTTTGTGGTTTTCTAAAGTTTCTGCATACTTCTTTTGAGTATTTATAAAAATATTTACATTCTTTCACTGAATAATCTATTTATATTTATCACCAAATTTGAATATTCTCTTCAACTTGTTCCTGTGTGTTAAGGTTTTCCTCTGAGTGTACTACTAGGGTTATTAAGTTTTTTCAATTCTCTTTTCATTTCAATTAGAATTTTCTTTAACAATTCTTTGTATTGAATTCATTTCTCAAAACCTAAATATTTTTCTCATTTAATTCAGCCATATATTGGTGTTCTCTTGGACTTCAATTAGAAGATTTTTGCTATTCTCTTTAACTCACTAAGGTATTCATTGATGTCTTTAAATTTTTTCCTATAAATTTCTTGATCATAATTTATTTGTTTTTGTATTTGTTCAGAAAATTACCTAGGAATTTCCATTTAAGAAGATTTAGATAGTTTTAGTGGATTTGGAAAGTTGAAATATTTTTATGGTGTTTCATATTGTATGTGGTTTTCCTATGTTATGATTTTCCTTTGTGTATAGGAGGACTACTGATTTTTTTGAGTTGATCTTGTATCCTGCCACATCACTGAAGGTATTTGTCAGCTGTAGGAGTTCTTTGATATAGTTTTTGGGGTCACTTATATACACTATCATATCATCTGCAAATAACGAAAGTTTGACTTCTTCCTCTCCAATATGAATCCCCTTGATCTCCATATGTTGTCTTATTGCTATTGCTAGAACTTCAAACACTATATTGAAGAAATATGGAGAGAGTGAACAGCCTCATCTTGTTCCTGGTTTTAGTGGAATGGCTTTGTGTTTCCCTCCATTTAATTTGATGTTAGCTGTCAGCTTGCTGAATATTGCTTTTATTATATTTAGGTATGATCCTTGTATCGCTAATCTCTCCATGATCTTTATCATAAAGGGGTGTTGAATTTTGTCAAATGCTTTTTCAGCATCTAATGAAATGAGCATATGTTTTTTTCTTTCAGTTTATTTATATGATGGATTACATTGATAGATTTTCATATGTTGAACCAGCCCTGCATCTCTGGGATGAAGCCTACATGATCATAATGAATAATTTTTTGATGTGTTCTTGGATTCAGTTTGCCAATATTTAATTGAAAATTTTTGCATCGATCTTCATGAGTAAGATTGGTCTGTAATTCTCTTTCTTGGTTGAGCCTTTGTGTGATTTTGCTATCAGAGTAACTGTAGCTTCATAAGAAGAGTTTGGCAACGACTCTTCTGTTTCTATTATATGAAAGACATTAAGGAGTATAGGTATTAGCTCTTCTTGGAAGTTCTGGTAGAATTCTACATTAAAATCATCTGGTCCTTGGCTTTTTTTGGTTGGGAGGTTTTTGATGACAGCTTCTATTTCCTCGTGACTTAGAAGTCTATTCAAATTGTTCACTTGGTCTTGATTTAATTTTCGGATATGGTACTTATCTCAAAAAATTTTCCATTTCTTTACATTTTCCAATTTTGTGGCATACAGGCTTTTGTAGTAAGACCTAATGATTCTCTGAATTTCTTCAGTGTCTGTTTTTATGCCCCCCTTTTCATTTCTGATCTTGTTAATTTGTGTGTTCTCTCTCCACCTTTTGATTAGTTTAGATAGGGGTTTGTCAATCTTGTTGATTTTCTTAAGGTACCAGCTCTTTGTTTCATTGATTCTTTGGATTGTTTTCTGTGTGTCTATTTTGTTGATTTCAGCCCTCAGTTTGATTATTTCCAGTCTTCTACTCCTCCTGGGTGAGTCTGATTCTTTTTTTTTCTAGATCTTTCAGGTGTGTTGTTAAGTCTCTAGTGTGAGCCTTCTCCAGTTTCTTTATGAGGGCACTTAGCACTGCTGTCATAGTGTTTGGGTATGTTGTGTGTTTATTTTTGTTGAATTCAAGGAAGGCTTTATTTTTTTATTTATTTCTTCCTTGACCCAGGGGTAGTTCAGTAGTTGACTGTTCAGTTTCCAGAAGTTTGTAGGCTTTCTGAGGGTATAATTGTTGTTAAATTCTAACTTTATTCCATAGTGATCCAATAAGACACAGGTGGCTACTCCAATTTTTTTGTATCTGTGGATGCTTGCTGTTACCGAGTATGTGATCAATTTTTGAGATGGTTCCATGAGATGCTGGGAAGAAGGTATATTCTTTCCTCTTTGGGTAGGATGTTCTATAGATGTCTTTTAAGCCCATTTGATTCATTACATCTGTTAGTTCTCTCATTTCTCTGTTAAGTTTCTGCCTGGTTGACCGGTCCATTGGTTAGAGAGGAGTGTTGAAATCTCCTACTATTAGTGTGTGGGGTTTGATGTGTGATTTGAGTTCTAGTAATGTTTCTTTTACATATGTCGGTGCTTTTATATTAGGGGCATAGATATTCAGGATTGAGATTTCATCCCGATGAATTGTTCCTGTTATGAGTATAAAGTGCTCTTCTCCATCTCTTCTGATTGATTTTAGTTTGAAATCAATTTTGTTATATATTAGTATAGCCACGCCTGCTTGTTTCTTAGGTCTGTTTGCTTGGAAAACATTTTCCCAACCCTTTACTCTGAGGCAGTGTCTGTCTTTGAGGTGGAGGTGTGTTTCTTGTTAACAGCAGAAGTTTGGATCCTGTTATTGTATCCATTCTCTTAACCTATGCCTAACCTATGCCTTTTTTTTAGGTGAATTGAGTCCATTGATATTAATTGATATTAATGACCAGGGGTTGCTATCTCCAGTTATTTTTTTGTTTGTTTTTTGGTGGTAGTGTTTGTGTGTTTCCCTTCTTTGAGTTGTGCTGGTGGAGGGTGTCAGATGTCTGTGTTATTGTGGGTGTTTTTGGCTTCCATGGTTGTGGTTTTCCTCCTAGTACTTTCTGCAAGGCTGGATTTGTGGCTGAGTATTGTTTAAATCTGTTTTTGTCCTATAATATATTGTTTTCTCCATCAATGGTGAAAGAAAGATTTGCTGGGTATAGTAGTCTGGGCTTGCATCCATGGTCTCTTAGTATCTGCAGCACATCTATCCAAGACCTTCTGGCTTTCTTGCTTTCCATAGAGAAGTCAGGTGTAATTCTGATAGGTTTACCTTTATATGTTACTTGACCTTTTTCCTTTGCAGCTCTCAATATTCTTTCTTTATTCTGTATGTTTTGTGTTTTGATTATCATATGGTGAGGGGATGTTTTTTTCTTTTCTTTTCCTTTTTTTTTTTTTTTTTTTTTTTTCATTTTTTTTGGTTTTTTTTTTTTTTTTTTTTTTTTTTTTTTTTTTTTTTTGATCCAGTCTATTTGGTGTTCTGTAAGTTTCTTGTACTTTCATAGGAATATCCTTCTTTAGGTTGGGAAAGTTTTCTTCTATAATTTTGTTGAATATATTTTCTGGGCCTTTGAGCTGGAATTCTTCTCCTTCTTCTACCCCTGTTATTCATAGGTTTGGTCTTTTCATGGTGTCCCAGATATCCTGGATGTTTTGTGTTAAGAATTTGTTGGATTTGCTGTTTTCTTTGATTAATGAATTTATTTCCTCTATAGTATCTTCAGTCTCTGAGATTCTTTCTCCTATCTCTTGTATTCTCTTGGTTATACTTGTTTCTGTAGTTCCTGTTCGTTTACCCAGATTTTCCATATCCAGCCATCTCTCAGTTGTGTTTTCTTTATTATCTCCATTTCGGTCTTCAGGTCTTGTACTGTTTCCTTTACCTGTTTGATTGCTTTTTCTTAGTTTTCTTGGGTATCTTTGATGGATTTATTAATTTCTTCTAACTTTTTGTTTGTCTTCTCTTCCATTTCTTTAAAGGAGTTTTTTTACTTCCTGTTTAATGGTCTTTATCATTTTCATAATGTTATGTTTAAAGTCGATTTTTTCTAATTCTTCTGGGTTAGGGTGTTCAAGTCTTCCTGTTGTGCGTTCACTGGATTCTGGTGTTATCGTGTTGCTTTTCAGGTTGTTGGAGGAATTCTTGCATTAGCGCCTGCCCATCTCTTCCTTCAAATGTGGCCAGGAGAGTCTTGGCATCTTGGTCCAATCTTTGCTATGACTGACTGTATACTTGGGTGTTTTTCTTGGTCTGCCCTAACTTATGTCCCCTCAGCACTGGAGCTGGCTCTCAGATCCCCTCCTCCCTGAAGCAGGCTGTGCTGGTGGATCTAAGGACCCTGTAGATGAATAGAAGTACTTGGGAGCAAGATGGGATGGGGTAAATAAAGAAAGCCAGTCTCTGGGGAGACACCCTGCTGGATTGCCAGAAAGGTTTAGGAAATTGGAGTGGGCCTGTACTCTGTTCCTCAGACCCACTGGCTGGGCTGCCACACACTTACCACTTCAGATGGATATTCTCAGTACTGGAGCAAGGCCTCTTGCTGAGCCAAGAACCTTGCAGATAAAAGGGTGAGCTTGGAGGGGCAGGGTGGTGTGGAACAGAGAAGCATCAGGAGTACTCACGATTGGCTCCCTAGGCCCTCATCCCCGAAGCAGGCTGAGTTGGGGGATCCAAGGACCCCACAGATGGAAAGGAGTGTTTGGGGGCAAGATGGGATAGGGAAAATAAAGAAAGCCAGTAGCCAGGGAGATGACCCACTGGATGGCCAGAAACATTTAGGGAATTGGAGGGGGCCTGTACTTCATTCCCCGGACTGACCAGCCTGGCGGGCACACACTCACTACTCCGGATGAATACCAGAATTGCTTTTCATCATGGTCTTTATCACAGCAATTAAAGCAAACTAAAGCACACATATAGCTTTCCTACCAGGCTAGTCAAAGCCATCCAGGAGTCACATTCAATCATTCTTTGTTAACAATAAATACCTGCTTGATAATATCCAAGGAATTCCAATTCTCTACAGTCTCAGAACTAGGGATATGAGAATCTTGAGTTCAAAGCACTCTTTGCTACTTAAAGAATTTGGGATCATCCCAGGATACAAGAAAGAATATCACCTCTGATCAAATATATCAATCTAAGAGCATTAAATGGAATGCAAAATTTTCTGTTGAGTTTTCCATTCAGCCCATTTATATAGTAATTTCTCATTCTTACATTCCTAACGTGGCTTCTCTTCTTCGCTGTCCTTCGAGGAACCCCACTTTGAATGATATCCCACATTGGATCATACTCTCAAGTTTAAAGAAACCCAGAAAATTTATGCAATTTTCCTACAGTTTTAATAGAAAGTTCTGGTAAACTTAATAGCTTAAATGCAATAAATTAACTTACTTACAGATATGTGAGTTAAGTTCAGTACAAGTTTTCCAGGATTAAATACAAATTACAATGAGGGTAAAATAACTTTCAGAGGCTCTAGGGAGGAATTCATTTCCTGTTCTTTTGAATTTGGAGGTACATTCATGTTCTACTAGCTGTCAGGCTAAGGCCTTCACTTTTTTGCTATTTGTCAGATCAGAGGAACTTCCTGCATCTCAAGAAGACTATGTTCTTTAGTGTATCACTTCCTATCATCAGATTCAAGATGAGCATTGATATATTTGGTCACTCTGAAAATGTGACTCTCTCACCTCTATTATTTCATATTTTTCAGCACTTAGAACAATTTTCCCAATCTAAGCATTCATGTTGTTAAGGAGAACTCATCAAAATTATTTCAGGCAATTTGTCAATCTCAAATTCTGTAACCTTAATGATATCTAAAAGTCTGACAACCATGAAAGCTAATATATACACAGATTCTGAAGTTACCTCATTACAGTATTGAAGAGTCAGTAATATGTACAATACAGAACATTAGTAATTCTTTTTTATCTCCAGTTGAATTATAGTTCTGAGTCAGAAAAAAAATTATGATTTTAGTTCGAAGTTACTGCCTTCATACTATGATATCATTGATAACTTATTTTTTACTGACATTCACCGTTTTAAAAACTCTCAAAAAAAATCATTCAGCCTTTTCAAGACATCAAATAATTTTTGGGAAAATAGTCTAAAAATATTATTTCAAATAAAATTACCATTTCATTTCTTATATAAGTAATACTAGCTTCAGTGTTAGAGACATAGCTTAGCAATTAAAAATGGGAACTTCTTAAAGAGGATCAGACTTCTGTTCCCAACACCAACATCTGACCTTTCACTTATATCTTTAGATCCTGGGGATCAAATGCTCTCTTCTGGTCTTGGACACTATGTTCACATGTACAATCTAAAATATAGACCCATACATCCAGAAAAATAAAAATAGATAATTAAGAGTATAATTCACATTTATTTATTGACTGTAGTAGTGATTTGAGGGAGACTGGTATCCTAAAAGTGGACGATTTCAGTGTTAGAATAGGATATTATTCCCGAATTTAAAATCTCTGTCACTCAGATATATTAGAAAATCCCAACATACAAAGTGATTTTTGTTTTATAACTGAGAAGCAAATTGGTTGGTTCTGCAAAATAACTGATACATATTGTCTTTCCTGATGAGATATGTGGAGATAGAGCCTTGTGATCATGATAGTTCGAAAGAGAAAGAGAGAGAGATAGCATATGAAGACTTGGAAGTGAAAAAGCACCTAAGAGAAATATAGCCTCATACGAGACACAGAAAGATTGGCATTAAAGGGCAATAAAACACCCAAAAGGAGTGGTGTTAGGAATTAGGCAACATGTATAGCACAGTGGTTGGGGCTTGAAGTCCTGCCTTTAAATCTGTTCAGAAAACTTAAGAAACAAACTCTACTGTTTCATTTTTTTTTGACGAGATTATTTTAAAATTTATTTGAAAAAAACACTTTTAGTTATTCTTTCGGAGTTTCATAAAAGGTGCCCTGATCGTATGCATACTTAGGAGTCTCAGACCCATTCCCTCTTCCCTACAAACATAACTTTCAATCTTTTTTTTCTTTATAAATTACTGAAACCCCATTTGTGCTGCAAAATATTATAGACGCACTGTTAGGTGCATGATCAACTTACTAGATAATACTGCCCCTGTTTCCGCCAGCACCTAACAATTGCCAATAGCTCCACAAATAGGAATGGGGTAACATGCCCAACTCTAATCTCCACATCTCCACACTGGGTTTTGTTTGGGCTTTGGGCTGTATAGGTTTTATGTATGTTCCAACTACTGTGAGTTGCGCTGAGGAGAGTGTTCACTTGCTTTCCCCTTTGGTGCGTGTGTATTCTAACTATCCTTGCAGAAACTGTCAGTTCGTTCTAGGGGGCAAGTTCAATGGGGGTTACTTGATATTGTAAGTCAGAGGCAGCTATGAAATCTATGTTCTAACAGTTTTTCCAGGAGATGGCTATTGTGACACATTACTAAGTCCTCTTTGGAGAAACCTTTGTATCTATGGTTGCTGGGAGTGTGCATTAAAATGCTCTCAGTTCCCAACCCTCTATGAGGACAAGCAACATCTAGTGGTAAATTTGAATTTCTGTTGTAAATGACAGGAAGTACCAGCTACTTCACAAACTCAAGAATTATGGAAAAGCACCAGAGACAAATGGCCGTGGTTGACTATGAAAATGTGGTATTGCAGATTCAAGCAAATACAGAGTGAAATACAGGAAATATTTAAAAATTTTAAGTAGTATTGTAAGTAAAATACTTATATGAAGTGTGAGTTAGAAGCAGGTATACTCATTAATAACAGAAATGAACCTACTAATTAAAAACTTTGATAATATAAATTCGCAGATGACTCAGGGACACAGTGTATGGGTATGCTTTCTCTGTTTCTGTTTCTTTAATGTTCTTGGAGTTAGGCTCAGAATATCCATGTACTAGTCAAGTATTCTTCCAGTGAACTACATCCTGATTTTTGGGATTTTATAGCAAATATTATTGGAATTCTGAGCTTTAATTGTACATCAATTTGAAATCCAAGGCAAAGAGTTAAGAATTCACCAAGGCTAAGCCATTGAACCAATTTCTTTTTCGAGCTTTCCTGTTTACTTTAAAGTCATGGGACACACCTAGGAGAATGCAGGTTTTACAGTATTTTAATGAGAAAAAAAAAACAGGTATTGTCAGTGGAAGAAAGTTATCAGACTTTGGGGAATAGTTTTCTGCAGCAAAGTACTGATATTGAGGCACAAAAACTAGAGTATTTCATTGACTAGCACAAGGATGTAGATGAAAATTCTTGGTTCCCAAGAATCCCAGAATCCATCTGAAAACTAGATATGGCCGGGCAGTGGTGGCACACGTCTTTAATCACAGTACTCGGGAGGCAGAGGCAGGAGGATCTCTGTCAGTTTGAGGCCAGCCTGGATTACAAGAACTAGTTCCAGGACAGGCACCAAACAAAGCTACAGAGAAACTTTTCTCTAAAAAAAAAAAAAAAGCCAAAAAAATCCTAGAAAACTAAATATGGCTGTGGGTGTCTGTAATCCCAATACTAGGGGATGGGACGAGGAGCAGCTTAAGGGCCAACCATCTTTGCCAAATTGGCAAGTCTCTGTTTCAGCAAGAGACCCTGTTGTAAAAGAATGATGTCAGAAAAATGGGAGAAGACACCAGATATCTTCCTACGGTTTCTCTGTGTACAATGACAGGAACATGCCCTTCACACACAGGTACATAGATTTTTTTTTATACCATGCAAGTTTCAAGGAGGGCATAGCCTGCTTATGTCATCAGGAATGCACATTAATATGTTTGTGCAATGACTGGAGAAAAGAGTCAGGCCATTTTACTATTCTTTTCTGTAACTGCGTGAAAACAGCAAGAAAATGCAGGTAAAATACCACACTAGAATCAAAGATTAGACACTTGCCAAGCACTAATCCTACCCATAAACTCGATTCATTGGCTTTGGAATTTTGAGAAATAAATTTCAATTAATTACAGTAAACTAACCAGTTTAAGGGATTTTGTACAACAATAAAAAGAATTGACTGATATGGTACAAATGAAATTTATCATAATTTTCAGACAGGCTTCTTGAGCATTTTGCATGTAAGATAAATTTGTTATTACAATCATTATATTTGTTCAAAATAAATTATATACCACAACATGGCATTGTGTCCTTGCCTTTATGCTCCGTTCATGTGAGATGTGCACAGATACGTGTGTGGAGGTGTACACAAAGGATAGAGGAGGTTGTTGGGTGTTCTGCTATATCACCTTGCCTTATTCCCTTACGAAAGAATCTGCTAATGAACCTAGGAATATACTGTTGACCAGTATGTGCCAGTGATACTCCTGCATCTGTCCCCCCTCAGTACTAGGTTACCAGCACTCCTGTCTTCCCAGACATTCAACGGAGATGACACAGATGTATAATCCACACCTCATTTTGGTCCATCAAGTACTCTTTACCTACTGAAACTTCTCTGCAGTTCACAGTACTACATTTTAAAGTAACATTCTCAACCCTTTTTGAAAAGGAAACAGTATTTTGATCCATTTCTCAAATGTGTTTAAGTCATCACCTTTTATGTAAAAATGCTTAAATATGTAACATATAGTATACTAAGTCAGTTAAAGGAGATTAGTATATTGTTTTGCCCCTTCCTTATGCAGTCTCCTGTAGGTATGAACTTGCTTACTGTGTGGCTGGGCATGTGGAAATGTTAAGCAAGCTACAGCAATAGACTTGTCCATTTTTTCAACTGAATAGCTATTTAAACCAATGATTAGAGGAAAAAGAAGAAGGCTCAATTTTCCTGTCTTTTTACATTTTATTGAACATTAGTTTCTTTAATTCATGAAGGGAAAGTTATCACTGTGAAACACTTTGACAAGGCTGTTGTGCAATTATTCTTTATTTCTCCTAACAAATATTGAAGGACAGGGATTAATTTAGGGGCTAAATATGAAATTCTAAAAAGAAAGCACGTATCTCTCTAATTAATTTTTAGTGCTATGGTTTCAACTCATGTTGGAATTTTTATGAGATAAGTAATTTTTCTGATTTAAGTAGTCTTTAATGGAGTTTTTTGTTGTTGTTATTGCATAATCTTTCCAACTTCATTTAAAATAAAATTTATTTATTTTAAATTTCCTGTCATTGCTTAAAGTTTGTAAGTTTTCCATAGATTTATAGGAGAAAAGCTTCAACAGATGTGTGTAGACAGTGCTGACACCAAGTATGAATTTTATAACTTATTTGAATCATAAGTGGAATCATTTTACCCCTTGAGTATAGAGATTCTACATGGTCATTTTTCCCCTAATAAAATGTGAGTAGAAGTGGCATGTTATTCATTGACTAAAGCAGGTAAGACCACAAAGAAGTATGTCTTCTCCATTAAGTCAGTTAAAAGAAGTTCATAATCCATTTCATGTGGACTCCACTATCTACCAACTAAAAGAAAGGAATTTAAGACCTTGAAGGAGAAAATTATCATTTGATAGCTATTTATATCCCCTGATTCCATATAGGATAAAGACAGCACTGTTCAATATTTATTTAGAGTTTGTATCTTGTCTGTCTTGCTTACTTAAAAGTCACATTTAAAAATCACAATTTTTGGAAGAGTGGATGGGGGATGGGTGTGGAAAAGTAGGGAGGAGTGGGAGAAAGGGAAGGAGGAGGAACTGTGGTCGGTATCTAAATGAATAAAATTTTTAAAAAAGAATCAATGATTCTGTGTTATATAGCCACATTTTAACATAAGTTACAATATTCAAGACCTAAAAGCAACCTAAATGTTTTTTTTACATTAGAGGGGTAAATCAAATGCAATATTAGTATACAGTGTGATATTATTCAGTTTTCAAAACGGAAGCAAATCTTACAACACTATATATTTACTAGGAGGTCTTAATGATAATGAAATCATCCAGACAGAAAGACAACTACTCTGTAATTTCATATGCACTAAGAATTTAGAACTCTCAAGCTCATACGAGCAGGGAATTATTGGTAAGCTTGGTTTAAAGAAATATGTCAATGCTGTGGACGTGAAGATTTTTTTAACCCCATACAATTCCAATTTAGCTCATGTTTCCTATGTCCCTGTCTCTGATTTTCTTTCTGCTTCCACTGCAGATTATATGTAAGCTCTCAGCTACTGCTCCAGCATTATGTCTGTCTGCCTGAAGCTCTGCTCACTGCATTGATGGTCACTGACTCCAATCCTGCAAATAATCATATGTTGACTTCATTCTTTCCAGTTTATGTCCTCTTGATCTCATTTAGTTTTCTTATTGCTCCAGTCAAAGCATAAAGTACTAATTAAATAGGTATGTGGAGAGTGAATAGTCTTGTCTTGTTCCTAATTTAATGATATTGCTTTGAGTATCTCTTCACTTAAGTTGATTTTGACTATCAACTTGATGCATATTGCTTTTATTATATTTATATATGTATCTTGAATCCCTTGATCTCTCCAGGACTTTTATCATGAAAGGGTGTTGGCTTTTGTCACATGAGCATCTAGTGAGATGCTCATGTGACTTTTTCTTTCACTTAGTTTACATGGAAGATTACATTGACAGATTTTCCTATATTCAACCATCCTGCTTTTATGAGATGAAATATACTTGATCATGGTGGATGATATTTTTGAGGTGTTCTTGGATTCAGTTTACCAGTATTTTATTGAGTAAGTTTGTATCAATGTTCATGGTGGAAGTAGGTCTGTATTTCTCTTTATTTGTTGAATGTTCATGTGGTTTGTGTATCTTTAATCCTAGCCCTAGGGAGATGGAGACAAAAAGGGATGTGACTGGGCAAAAGAGGAATATACAGTAGGACAGACAGGAGCTAGGGACATTCAGTCTGAGTACTTGTAATGACAGGATACCTCATTCAGTCTGAGGATTTTATAGAGGTAAGAACTAATGGATGGCTGCTCTGCTTCTCTGATCTTCAGCTTTCAACTACTATCTGACTCTGGGTTTTTATTATTAAGACCAATTAGAAATCATGCTACATCTGGCATCCAACTTTTGGGGTGCCTATTCACAAAAATGCCACTTGCCCACTTGCTTGTGGCTTTGCAACCACTGACATAGGCAGGAACTACTCACAATCACAGTCACTGTCCTACCAGCAAGGTCTTCCTTGCTTCTCTCCTGGTGGGCTTTCCTTGGACCACCTTTTTGGGTAGCTGCCAAATTAGGCAGGTGCCTTGAAACCTCTTCAGGCTTCTACTGTTCTATTCAGCAACAGTCAGCCTCACATCTTTATCACCATTGTCAGAAAGTTTGTTAGGACAATTGGGAATTCTAAAGGAAGAAATTAATTAAGAGTTTTTTTCTCATTTTAAAAAAGGGGAATGACTATTATAGTTGACAGAGTTACATCTTTGTATGATTATACAATGGATGGTCTAAAATTAGAACAATAAAATGAAGGGATAATCAATTTAACAAAGATTGACATAATATTATCATTTTGATAATCTTTATTGTTAGTTTGATAATTCTTGTTTTATCCTTTAAAAAGTTGGTTGCTATGAGTGCCAAGATACAGGGCTTAGAAAAACTTACTGAAAGAGATCATAGAGATATTCAGATCCAGACAGAGGAATTTAAACAGGAACCAATCTCGGTATTACACTTCAAGGTTAGAGAGGAACAGTATAAGGTTTTCAAACAGCCGATTTTAATTTACTCAGTAACCTTACAGGAACAACTGCCAAATAATATATATCCCCCAGGCTATTCAAGAACTGAATGGACCTTTGTGGAAATGTTGTATTTAAGGAGATTCAAGGAAACAATAGTCTCATATGGCATGTATACACCTTTTGTGAAGCAGATATTAAACTCATGGTCAACTTTTAATAGAATTATTCTCAAGACTGGAGAGACTTGATTGCAGCTGTCTTAGAGCATGGCTTTCAGTTACAATGGAGGACCTAGTGGAAAGATGAAGCTAAGACCATTGAAGAATGAAGTAGGGCTAGAAGTATAGAAATCTACTAAGACCAGCTTCTTAGAGAGGCAGATTATGCTAATGTACCTAGGCAATCTCTATATGGTAACCAGACCTTGGCTTTATGTCATCCAGCAACTTTGAGTGCTTGGGACATAACTGGAGATGTAGGGAAAAAAATTCAGTCATTTTCTAAAGTTATACAGGGCCCAAAGGAAAACTTCACAGATTTTTTTTTTACAAAAAAAAATGGCTTCAGCAGTAAATAGAATGATATCAAACTCAAAGGTAGACAATAGCAATTGAATCTCTGGACTTTGAAATGCTAATGCACAATGAAAAAAGTAATTAGGTCATTACTGGTAAGATCAACACAGTTGGAGAAATGAATTCAAGATACAATCAATATTGAATTTTACAACCATGATGATACATGGATAGGAGAGGTGACTTCAAGAGGTTTGAAGAAAAATCAAAATGTCACGTCTTTCAATTGCATAAAAAAGGTCACCTAAAGAGGGTTTGTAAATATGGCATTCCTAGAAATAGTATTTTCTATGAGCATAATCTGAACTGACTGCCTCTCCCTTCTGGATTTTGCAGAACGTGTGGCAAGGGCAAACATTGGTCTAATGGATATTGAAGGTATCCCTGTGCCATCAGGAAATGCTCTGAGAGGGCTCTTACTGGCCCCATGCTAAAGTTGATTCAGTCATTTCCTGTTATCATTGTGGAAAAAACTCTTTCCCAGAGCAATTAAAGAACATAATGACAACTGTTAAATACCATACTGCTCTGGATGATATAAAAACTATAGAAGAGAAAAAAAATTCAGAAGAAACAATAAGCCAAATGCTGTGGCAAACTTCTATATAAGAACAAAGACCAAAAATAAAAATATCAAAAATAACATTGTCATTGAAGGTTTTATACACACAGGTGTGGATGTAACAAAATTGCACCAGAATCTTTGTGTCCAAATTGACCTCGTCTGGAGTTAAATGTTCAGCTTTTAGGGATTAGAACATTATCTCAGGTAAATGAGAGCACAAAATGGGTCAAATATATAGGGCCAGAAGGATAGAGAGAAAATTAAAGTCATATGTGGGTAATATAACAATGAATTTATCTGGACCTGATTTGTTAAAGCATTGGAATACTCAAGTTAACATTCCCCCAATCTTAGAAACAAGTCATAAATTAATGTATGTTTCTGCAAAAAATATTTTAAAGTATAAACAACAGTCACCAACCATTCTGGTATTACAAGAAAAGGGCACAACAGTTTCTCAACTTGCAAGGGCACCAAAGCCCCACATTTAAAATGGTTGGCAGACAAACCTACATGGGTGGAGCAATGGCCTTAAACAACAAAGAAACTGTAGGCTTTAGAACAGCTGGTAAAGCAGCAGCTAAATACTCAGTATGTTGAAGTGTTGAAGAATCAACCAACCCTGTGAATTCTCCTGTATTTGTTATTTAAAAGAAATCTAGAAAATGGAGAATGATAACAAATCTAAGAGCTATTAGGTGATTCAGCCAATGAGACCTCTGCAGTCTGTTCATACATTCATGAAGAAGGACACTAAAAGAAATCCCATACTAGCTCAAAATTGAGAATAATAGACATTTATTTAGGGGTAGACTCGCATATCAGAATCCTCTGCTGGAACAGAGAACAGAAACCAAATCCTGTAGCCGGAAAAGAGGCTGGACACATGCTCTACATTGCCATAAATAGTATAGGAGGCCATGCCCCATTGGGTGGGTAACTACTGGTTGTAGGATTTCCTACAGCACCTCTCCCTTTTGTTTAAATAAGAGATTTCTAAGCCTAGTACAAAATTATATATAATATGAACAAATATATTCAATAATTATCCTATCCTAACTAGTTTAAGTCTTGTATAATAAATAAATTGGCAAACTCATGATAAGAAAGTAACTACAACTATCTAGTCTTCAAACCTATCAAAGATCCAAGAAGGGAAATAATATTACTTGAGTAAGCAGGAATTGCAATCAAGCAACTTCCAAAATGTGCAACAAATGACAGAGAAAACTGGCTACCTGGGCAATCACCCAAAGTCTCATTTGTAACGTTGAGGCAAACAACTTTGGGTAAGGCCTAGATTAACTTGAAGACCATTTTCGGAGGCAGGAAATTTTTCAAAACAATCTTACCCTGTCTTGGCAAGATCTGACAGTCCTGCTTATCCATTTCCGGATACCAAGAACCGGGTCAGTGGTTGAGGCATGAGCAGTTCCTTGCCCAAAGGCCATTTTTGCCAAGAAGAAAACAGGCTCCAAGTGAAGTGTCTTCAGTGCTCAACATGTTCTCGGGAATAGATCAGTGCTGCCAGGAGCAATAGTGTCTTACTTTAACAGAACCCTAAGTTATTTAAATGCCATAGTCTACAGCTCTTTGAAGTGGTTGAAGATTACATATCTATGCAGACTACAATCTCTGCCTATCTAAAGAACATGATTAGTTTAACAATAAGTATGACAAAGATAGATGACTATTGATCTATAATTCTTAATACTTATATAACTTAAAGACTAAGACTTCATATTAGAATAGTATACAATAAACAGCTGTGCAACAAGTGAGGACCATGACCTCAAAATGTAAATATTGTATAAGTATTTTGATCAGAGATACTTTTCAATGTACATTTCAATATGATAAATAAGTCCTAAAATTTTATCAATATACAAAATGTTTTAAGCAGAGGTAAAAGCATGCATGCATACAATATGACAAAATAACTTTGCCTAGGTATACAAATATGGTGGATGAAAATAGGAACATATTCAACGTAATTTACATTTGTATCAATATACAAGAATCTATACCAATGTAAACTGCCTATAAATAATAGCTCACGAGTATTATTCACTACTATTATTAGCGTGAGTAAGCTCACATTAATCTATTAACCTATCCAACTTTTCCTCTTTTTTCAAAGAGATCCCTACAAAATTTCCCCCCAACCCCCAACCATATACCAATTATAATCAATCCCTAGGTGATGTCCCTAACCTTAAGAACAAACTTTTTTTGGGAGAGGGAAATCGTCTTCTAGAATTACTTCCAGCTGTCATGGGGACGATGTTCTTTGTATGGGATCCTGTGAAAATAAAATGATGGTTTAATTCTAAGATTACTGTCTGGTATAATTGCACATAGTCTCTGAGTATTTGGTAGGATTTTTCTAGGTTCCTATTTGGAGTTCTGGCCAGAACATTGTAAAACAGTGCACCATTTCAGCTAAGCAAGTTGGAACCATCTTGAGCAGCTGCTACCCAAAGCAGGTCTTATAATGGTGATATCAGCATCATTATATCTTAACAATCAGGTCGAGTTGTTGTTGTGGGGCCTCATCTTCTTCCTGCAGGATAACTTCAAAGATTACTGCAGGATAATTCATTGTTCATTGTGCAAAACTTAAACATTATTTATATAGACTTATACAGGCATATATATGTATGTGTGTGTATACATATATATTCAATGAAAGGTATAATAGAGACAAAAATAGGTATGAAGAAAATGAAAACTTTTTTAGAAATTCTTTTTTCTTTCTGTCACATGTTAAACGGCTCTTGATATGAGACAGAAACTCTGAAGGATTTTTTTAACATCATGTTTGGATGTAGAGAAGGACAGAGTTGTTGTCCAACTCCAAAACTAGCTCTCTTTCTCTCTCTCTCTATATATATACATATATATATATATACATTTAAATGTATGTATGTGTATCAGTTAGTGATCTCATAAATTGTGTTCCTTTTTCTCAGTGATCCTTAGTGGATAGTTATTTTTCCATCTGTCAGCATTCAAATATCCAGGGTCTCTTTGCTTTTTGGAAAATTGCTATTAATTTCTCCCAAAAATTAGCACAAGCTCTTTGCCATGGTTCATTATCTTCACATAACTGTTTTATTTCATCGGTAGTAAAAGGCACTTTAATCTCTGCTAGGTCTACACCTGCTAATTGACGAAGCCTCAATTTACCTTTTTAAAATGTTTTTCCTTTTAAATTTACTTTATTTATTGTGTATACCGTACTCTGCCTACATGCATGCCTACAGGCCAGAAGAGGGCACCATATCTCATTACAGATGGTTGTAAGCCACCATGTGGTTGCTGGAAATTGAACTCAGGACCTTTAGAGGAGCAGGTGGTGCTCTTAACCACTGAGCCATCTCTCCAGCTCTAATTTACCTTTAATAATTAATTCAGAGACTTTTTCCACATAAGTTTCTTTTTTTACTTGGTTTATATGGTAAAAACAATCCATTCTAAGATAATATCATCCCTCTGCATTAAAATTCCTGTGTGATAAATTCTGGAAGGCCATATAACTAGAATACAATTAAGATTTGGATTCAACCTATTCAAATGTGCCTCTTGTAATTTCTCCTCAACAATTGTCAATTCCTTTTTCACTTCAGCTGTTAATTCTCTGGGACTATTCAGTTCTTTATCACCATCTAAAGATTTTGTTTAAATGAATTAATTGATCAGGTGTTATCCCAACAGCTGGTCATAGACTAGAAATGTCTCCTAACAATCTTTGAAAGTCATTAAGAGTCTGCAAGTGGTCTCTCCTAATTTGTGCCTTTTTTGTTCTAATTTTCTATAAACCTATTCTATAACCTAGGTAATTGACTGAATCTCCCTTCTGTATTTTTTCAGGAGCAATTTGCAATCCCCATTTTGGCAAAACTTTCCCAACATGTTTTCTTCAAACATTCTTTCTAAAGTATCTATATTTGAATCAGATAAGAAAATGTCATCCATGCAATGGTAAATTATAGATTTAGGAAATTTTTTACATATTTCCAATAATTGACTTACAAGTAATGTCATTGAGTGAGGCTATTGAGCACTTCCTGTGAAAGGATTGTCCACTGGTATCTCCAAGTAGGCTGAGAATTATTATAAGTAGACATGGTGAAGGCAAGATTTTATCTGTCCTTTTCTTGTAAAGGTATAGTAAAGAAAGAATCTTTTGAATCAATAACTATAAGAGGCCATCCTTTTGGTAATAGAGAAGTCAGAGGAATTCCAGATTGTAGAGGGTTTATAGGTTGAATTACCTTATTGACAACTCTTAGATCTGACACCATTCTCATTTACCAGATTTCTTTTTTTATATATATATAACAAATACAGGAGAATTCCAATGGCTGGTTGATTCTTCAATATGGTGAGCATCTAGTTGCTCTTGTACCAGCTGTTCTAAAGCCTGCAACTTTTCTTCAGCTAGAGGCCACTGTTTAACTCATATTGGTTTCTCAGTTAACCATTTTAAAGGCAGGGATATTGGTACCTCTAAAGGTTTGCTAGTTGCTCTATGTTCTTGTATAGCCTAAATGGCTATGAACTTTGTGCATAGTAACTTGTAATATCCTTCCCAGAATTATAAATTCCTAAGACTGCAGGAATGTTAATTTGGGTATTCCATTGCTGTAGCAGGTCACAACCCCATAAATTTATTTATTAGCCACATATGGCTTCAGCTTCCCTCTTTGACCTTCTGGCCCAATGCAGTCTACCCATCTCATGCTTTGTTTAACTTGAGATATGATTCCAATTTCTAGTAATTGAACATCTGCCTCTTGAAGAGTCCAATTTGGATGCCAAGATTCTGGAGTAATGTTTGCAAAGTTGCGGTGGTGACAGGAATTGTCCTGAGCCACTTTAGTTTCTGAGCTGCTTTAGTTTCCTACCTTAGTACTGGTTAATACTGAGAAATATGCTTTGCTTGACAAAATAACAGCAATTAAATCAATTCCATACACAGAGCAAGAAACCCATAACTCATGGGCAGGAAGCAAAAATCAGAAGTTGCGCAAGTTGCCACAAGGCAAGGAACTGCACCAAGGAACCACACCAGGGAACATGGCAGTTGTGTGTGCACTTGGGAAATTTCCCAGTTATCATATACAATAAGTTCTACTGTGGCAGAGGTCCTACAAAAAACTGATTAGTTAAAAGCAAGTGAAAGGGGCAGGGTTGGGAGAATTTCTGAGCCATGTACTGTCTAGGCCTTTAGGCCATCCACATGGTAGGTGTGGAGTTCAAATCCATGTGGGTGCCAGATGAAGAAGGATGCTTTAAAGAAATCCCACACTAGCTCAAAATTGAAAATAATAGATGGTTATTTAATTAGAGGTAGACTCACAAATCAGAATCCTCTGTTGGAATGGGGAATAGAAATTGAATCCCAAAGCCAGGCAAGAGGCTGGGTGAATGCTCTACATTGGCATAAATATACGAAGCCATGCCCCAGTGGGTGGGTAACTAATGGCTGTAGGATTTCCTATGGCACATTTGTCTTCTCTATTAATTAAGAATGGACTTTTATAGTTATTGATTTAAAAGATTGCTTCTTCACTATATCTCTATGAGAAAAAGAAAATTTCCCTTCACAGTGTGTAATTATAATAATTCTCAGCATGTTAAGAGATATTAATAGAAGATTATCCCACAGAGAATGTTAAATAGTCATATGCTATGTCAGTATTTTGTATGGCAGTTTTGTAAATGGTACATAAGCAATCTCCTCAGTTTATAGTTTACCATTATACACATGACATTTCACTAGCTTATTCAAATGTAAAAATTTTAGAAAGAATGTTTTAAGACGTACAGAAAATTTTGCCTTGTTGGGGATTATAAATGCTCCTGAAAAAAAAAATACAAAGAGGAGATTATGTTAACTATTTGGGATACAAAATAGGCCTACAAAAATTTAGACCCCAAAATGTGTAAATGAGGAGAGATTGATTGCAGACAATTCATGATTTTCAAAGATTGCTAGGAGACATTTCCTATTTATGGCTGATTATTGGGGTAAGAGAAATAATGAAATAAGTAAATTGTTCAGAACCTTTGATGCTGACAAGGACTTAAATTGTCTGAGGGAAATATCAGCTGAAACTGAGAGAAGAATTGGCTTTGTTGGAAAAGAAATTACAGAGTACACATGTAGGTTATTTGGATTCAAAGCATGATTTCATTTTGGTTATTTTACCCTCGAAGCATTCTACATGAGGAACATTAATGCAGACAGAAGATATAGTCTTAGAATTGAACTTTTAACCACATAAATAGAGTAATAAAATAAAAAAATATGTGGAAATGGTCTTTGTGTTGATTCTAAAAGGGATTTTGAGACTTCATCAATTAGCAGGAATGGGCCCAGGACAAATCCTAGTTCTTAATATTAATGATTAAATTGAAAAATAATCAGCAGAAACTGAACCTTGGCAAAGAGCTTGAGTAACTTTTTGGATAGATAACAATGAATATCCCAAAAGCAAGAGAATTCAGCTTGTACAGAGAATTATCTTGTTCCTATCTTATGTTGTATTGGAACACCAATATCTGGAGACCCTACGTTCTATATTGATACAAACAAATCAGGACAGAAAGGTTACAAATCATAAAGTGGCTCCAAACACTTACAGTTCTAGCCAAAAGACAGTAGATGCTATTCTTACGGTATTAAAGGATTCTTCAGTATCCCTCAACATAGTTACTGATCTAAATTATGCAGAAAGAGTTTTTCTGCCATTTTGAAACTGCTGAATTTATACCAGGTGATAAAGAATCGACTTTATTATTTATTCAGTTACAAGCAATAAGAAGAAATAGGTATCATCCCATATTTACAAAACACATCCGATCCCTCTACCACAAGGTAATGAAGAAATTGAATTTGTCAATTATTTATAGGAAATATGCTGTAGGCCTCAGAATTTCATTAAAAAATCATGTCAATACCAAAGTTTTGAAAAAGGATTTTTTCATTACTTGACAATAAGCCAAGGAAATTATAAGGAAAAGTCCTACTTGTTTTTATACAACCAAACACCACTATCTATAGGAATTAACCCAAAGGGTACTCAAGGGAGTAAAATTTGGTAGACAGTAGTGATCCATTTTGTAGAATTTTGAAAATTAAAAGTTTTAAACCACACCTCACAGTTTTTTTCTTATTACAACATAAAGCATAATACAGGTTTACCACAAAATCCTACAGGGTGGCAAGTTATAGAAAGATCAAATCAAGCTCTAAGAGATTTGCTTAATAATCAGAAATGAGTAATAAAGACCTCCAGAATTAAATTTCATAATGCTTTATTAGTTATGAATTCTTTAAATGCTAATGAGAAAGATCAAAAACTGCAGAGAGACACTGGACAACAGAAAAGCTATGGAGTTAAATCACCCTGAATACTTTAAAAATGTATTGACTTTAGAATGGAAACTAGGATATGTGTTTTGTTGGGGAAGGGGTTTTACTTTTGTTTTCAAAAAGAAGAAAAGATATGGATAGTCAAAACTTATAATGATTCGATTTGTACGAGAGAGACCCTTTAATTAGAAGGGATGATAGTTCTCAAAAAACATGGCCTTTCAATTTAATCTAACCTATAATACTAACAAATGTTTTTCATTAGATCAGATATAATTTGCCAAAAGGAAACCTTTACAAAGTTAGGGTTGGGAAAGGGTTTTGCTTTTGTCTTTTAGAAGAATAAAGGCATCCACCTAAGGAATCTATAGATCATTAGACAAATTACATATGTGAAAAAAGGACAAATCACCCAGAAAAAATATCTGGAGGAAAAGAATAATTTGGCGTACTAGTATATCACATCTACAAGAGGATACAAATTTTAAAATCTTCCAAATATTTGTTTCTGATTTTCACTGTAGTAGTATAATGCAAATAGTCTTTTTATAGTTGCAGTCCAATTTAAATTAAAATTGGGTTTGGTGTTGGTGTGGAACTCTCTCCATTTCTAAACCCAAGCATTCTTCTCAAAGTAATATACAAAATCTCTGTTTCATGTTAGAAAAGCGACTGACATGGGACAGAAGAAAAACTAAAATTAAGGGACTAATTTATTGCCACTATTCTCATGATCCTTTGGTTTTATTTTGACTCTTTGATAGTTTTTCTTAGAATATAACTATTATCTCAAAATTTATAACATTAATATATTATTTAAACTTTTTGTCACAATTTTAATGGTCATATAGAGTACTAAATAATTCTAGAAAATGTCTTCACCTAGTTTCCTGTACTTGATTTTGCATTTGAGTTTCTATCAGGTAACAGGAATTATGATTTTTTTTTACTCTGAATGTAAATAAAGAAGCATGGTCCTTTAACCTCTTTGAGATCTGATGCACATGACACCTAAAATGTTACAGTTTTCTTCAGTGAACCAATACTATGCCTAATAGTGACTTTTGAAATATCCAAAAGGAGGATGTGGAATCACAATGACAATTATACCAGGAGTATGATAACAGCCCTGGACTGCAAAACATCAGCTAAAGATTATCTTTGGACTACAAACTGTTCAGAACAATTCTGAGGTGGCTAGGTGAGATGATCCAGCATCACAGACTACTCTAGTCAGGACTTGGGACAATACCTGCACATTCCCATTACATAGAGACTGGACAACAAATGATAGAGCTACCTCTCCTAGGACTTGACAATTACCCCAATATTTTCTTAAAGATAGTGTCATGGCCAAACAGCAGGAAGTAACTTTAAGAATATTATGCCCACATTCCCAAGAGGTGGAGTGGGGTTGTTTTTTCATCTATCATTGGGTTATTAGTATTTCTCATTGCTTAAGGGGTTGCTTACATGTTTTTATTGGTAATGATCAGGAAAATAGCTGAACAAAGGTATTCAGATTCAGAGTTCTTTTTATGAAAAGAAAAAAGGTGGATATAGATATGATAGGATGCAAGGGTAGATTATTGAGTCTATGCTGGGAAGCAAAAGGAGGGATATAGAAATTGGATGAAAAGGTAGATTACTGAATCTACTACTAAAGCAAAAAAGCAACTACTAATTTTAAATATTTTGCATTAATATGGATTTTTATATTGATACAAATTTAAGGTTTATTTTGTAGAACATATTGTATATACATTTCCAATCTTGTTCAAAGTTTTGTACCTATTTAGTTTATTACAATGTAATGCAAATTTCTAGTTAGTCCTTGAAAGTTATTTTCACCAACTAATTAGATTATAAAGAAATGCAAATTAGTAGCTAGTCATTACAATCAAACTTGTAGTCATATTAATTATGCTTTCAAGGTCAAACAGAGATATATTTTAGATAGATAGGTTATCTTCAAACACTTCAGAGAACTACAGAATATGGCATTCAAGATGTTTGAATAACATAGGTTCTTTTCGTTTTCAAGAAGATGAGACATGCCTGCTCTTGGCATCACTAATCTACTTCAGAGAAGATGATGGACATTTAAGAAACTCCACATGGAGTTTACTTTCTTTGTAGCAGAGGTTAGACACTGTTGAGAAAGTGCTCTTGCCTTGACTATATACAGTATGCTGTCCAAATTGGACAAGCAGGGCACAAAAGAGTGTAACTGTCAAACTTTGGCAAGACCAGGTAGAACAACCCTTTAGAATATCCTGCTTCATAGAAAAGTTAATCAGATATGCTAGGCCAGTAGACCAAATTTGAATGCCCCAACATTACTTAGAATCCTTAGGAGACTGTCCTGGCAGGTAGTGGTTTATGTTATTATTCACATTGTTTGGAAGTCACTTGCTTTCACTTCCTGCTGGCTCAGTTAACATTATTTCCTTCTTGGATCTCTGAGGGAGTTGAAGACTAGGTAGTAATAGTTTTCTACTTTTACCAGACTCAGAGGAAAAAAAAAAATTCACTAAAGAAGTGTAAAGTGTATAAGTTTACAAGGCATCAAAATATAGTTTTGGATGATAATGCAAGAGTGGCTAGAAAGTGATTTAGGTACAGCACTTTGGACTCACCAAGATAGGATAGATCTGGAGTATTTTTTCTGAATTTGTGAAATGCAAATGAACCAGATATTGCTGATGTATTCATTGCTTGTATATATTGTATATAGTTAGTATATTTATTGCATACAATTTTTCTCAAATTGGTTATAAACTTTAACATTTTTTAAATTTTTGGCAATAAAGGGGAAATGTCATGATATTTTGCTTGTGTTCTCACAATCAAAGCTTGCTTGAAGTTCAGAGTTTGGAGCTAAGCCACTAGTTAGTCATAGAAGCTAAACAGTGGTGGCACACACTAATCCCAGCCCAAGGGAGGCAGATGCATCTCTGTGAATTTAAGGCCACCCTGGGCTGGCTGCTCTGCTTCTCTGATCTTCCAGCTTTCATTCCTTGATATCTGTCTTAGGATCTTATTGAGACCAATTAGAAATCATTCGACATCATCCTATTACATGGTTCAAATTTATCAATTACCCCTATTAAAAGTTCTGGTTTATATTATGATTATCACTATAACTACTATAGAAGTAAATGTTTTATAGTGCCATTCATGGGTAAGTTGAAGATTATTGGCTGTTCTTGTAGAGGACCTGGGTTCAATTCCCAACACAGACATGGTGGCTTATAACCATCAGTAAATCCAATTCTATAGGTTCAAATTCTATCTTCTCAGGCACCAAGTATGCATATGGTCCACAGACAGATATGCAGGCAAAATATTCCACACATAAATTTAAATAAAATGAATTAAAAGTAATTTTTGGCATTGAAACAGTGTTATGGAAAGCTGAAAATTATTTCAGATTTTTGATTCACTTGAGTGTGCATTGTGTTTCTGACTGAGTTGGTAAAGATAATTTATTTTGTATATGTGAATGTGATTTTACAAATAGACCTCAACAAAGATGGTTGCCTTGAAAATAATGAAAGAATTCACTTGCATTTTTTCTATCAGTGCTTTTACCTTTTATTATATATCTGTATGACAAATCTTTTCTTACTGCTCATATGATTAGAATAGAGTTCTTGGCTACTTTGGAATGATGGGTATAGCCAGGATTCTTTAGGATTGTCCAACTAAATTGCTAATTAATAGATTATCAAGCTACACAATCATTTCATTCTGTGAGGTTTTGGTGAGGGCCTCCTGAAATGTGTTAGCGGTTTACCCTGTTACATGCTTAGTAGAAGATGGAGATGGGCAATAGAAGTGGCAGATAACATGAATGGTGACAAAATACTATTTTTAAAAAAATAATTTAAATTAAATGTTCTAAACTAAATACTATACAGGTGTTGGCCAATATTGATTTGGGATATACAGGCTTTAGCTCTAATTTTCAAAAAACAATGAACCTTCAAAATTAATTTAAACTATTATTTTTGATACCTCCATATGCATATAACTTTTTACTAAGAAAACTTCTTGCTGAAGATATTTTATAGGCATGAAAATATCCTCACTGATACATTCTTCCTCTGTACCTGTAAATGTTTATTATTTCAAATATATTTATTTATTTATTTAAAAAATAATAATCCAAATTCCCACACCCTCCTCTCCCATTCCCTACACACACTCTCCCACCCCACCCCCTCTAATCCTAAGAGAGGGTAAGGCACTTTGCTTTATGAAAGGTCCAAGGCCTTCCCTACTACATCTAGGCTGAGCAAGGTATACATCCAAAGAGAATAGTATCCAAAAAAGCCAGTACATGTAGTATAGTTAAATCCCAGTGCCACTGTCAGTGGTCCATCAGTCTGTCCAGTCTATTTGGTGTTCTGTAAGCTTCTTGTTCCTTCATAGGGATATCCTTCTTTAGGTTGGAAAAGTTTTCTTCTGTAATTTTGTTGAATATATTTTCTGTGCCTTTAAGCTGGAGCTCTTCTCCTTTTTCTACCCCTATTATTCCTAGGTTTGGTCTTTTCATTGTGTGCCAGATTTCCTGAATGTTTTGTGTTAAGAATTTATTGGATTTAATGTTTTCTTTGATCAATGTGTTTATTTCTTCTGTAGTATCTTCAGTGCCTGAGATTCTTTTTTCTATCTCTTGTATTCTCTTGGTTATACTTATCTCTGTTGTTCCTGTTCCTTTACCCAGATTTTCCATATCCAGAATTCTCTCAGTTTGTGTTTTCTTTATTACTTCTATTTCAGTCTTCAAATCTTGACCTCTTTACTTCACCTGTTTGATTGTTTTTTCTTGGATTTCTTTGAGGGATTTATTAATTTTTTTCCAATTTTTGTTTGTCTTCTCTTCCATTTCTGTAAAGGAGTTTTTCACTTTCTCTTTAAAGGTCCCCATTATTTTCATAAAGTTAAATTTAAAGTCGTTTTCTTCTACTTCTTCCTGTTGTGTGTCTGTTGGTATCTGGTATTATCATGTTGCTTTATAGGTTGTTCGAGAAATTCTTGCATTGAGGTCTATCCATCTCTTCCTTCAAATGAGACCAGCAGGGTCTTGGCATCTTGGTCCAATCCTTGCTGTGGCTGTCTGAGTATTTGTGAGTTTTTTGTTTGTTTGTTTGTTTTTATCTGTCTCAGAAAGCCTCCGAGGTCTTTTTACACCTGCTCTCCCTGTCTTTTCTCCTGGTTTGCTCTCTTGGTGCTCTCTCCTCATCCCTCAGTGTTGTAGCCCACTCTTGATCCTCTCAGTATTATAGGAAGCTTTCAGCTCTTAGGCAGAATGTGGTTTGTAGCTTGGGAGGTCCAGTGGATGGGTTTGTATTTGGGGGGATCTTAGCCACAAGAAACTCCCTGATGGCTCTTATATCCCCTCAGTATTGGAGCAAGCTGTGTTTCAGGATTCCACTGAGCTTGCAGGTAAATAGGAGGGTTTGGGGGCAGGGTGGGTTGAGGGGTAGCCTAGCCACAGGAAAACTCCCTGCTAGCTGGCTAAAAAAGCTGAAGGAGTTGGGGAAGGGTCCCTTGGTTTTGTCCCACTGTAGAGGTCCTAGAGAGTGTGGCATCGGGCCAAGTGGATATTCACTCACCTCTTAGGTCCCCTCAGTATTGGAGCAAGCTGTCTTTCAGGATTTCACCAAGCTTGCACATGAATAGACCAGTTTGGGGACAGGATGAGTTGGCTGATAACCTAGGTGCAGGAAAACTCCCTACTGGCTGGCTAGAAACGAAGAGCAATTGTAAACATTTTTAATAGTATTGTGCTTCTTACTATATTATTTTCATTTCTGACTCATAGTACAAAAGCAGAAACTTGTACTCACAGGCTTCCTTTCTTTTTCTTTTACAAATTATTTTATTTTATTACTTTAAAAAATACCAATCCAAACTCCCACTTCCTCCCCTCCTCCAACTTCCCTCCCATCTCCCACTCCCTCCAGACACCCTCCCACCCACCTTTCTCCAATCTTAAGAGAGGGCAAGGCACCCAGCCCTGTGGAAAGTTCAAGGCCTACCCACTACACCCTACTTGAGCAAGGTATACATCCAAACAGAATAGGATCCCCGAAAGCCAGTATAGACAGTAGAGACAAATCCCAGTGCCATTGCCATTGGCCCGTCAGTCTGCCCGAACTATAAACCACCTCCAGAGTGACTAGTTTGATCCCGTCCTCATTCATTCCCAGTCCAGACGCATTTGGTGAGCTCGCATTAGCTCAGGTACATTGTCTCAGTGGGTGAACCCCTCATGGTCTTGACTTCCTTGCTCATACTCTCCCTTCTTCTGCTCTTCAACTGGACCTTGGGAGTTCAGTCCAGTTCTCCAATGTGAATCTCTGTCTCTGTTTCCATCTGTTGTTGGATAAAGGTTCTATGGTGATATTTAAGATCAGTCTGACTATAAGGCAAGGCCAGTTCAGGCACCTTCTCTACTGCTTAGGGTCTTATCTGGGATCATCCTTGTGTATTCCTGAGAATTTTTCTAGAGCCAGGTTTCTTGTTTACTCCAAAATGACTCCCTCAATCAAGATAGCTCTTTCCTTGCTCTCATATCTGTTCTTCCTCCATCTCAACTATCCCATTCCTTCAAGCTCTCCCAATCCTCCACTTGTCCTCTCCTCTTCCCCTTTTCTACTTGCTTCTACCCCTCCCCCCATGCTCCCAAATTTTGTCAGGTGATCTTGTCTGCTTCTAATTTCCACGTGGATTTATATATGCTTTTCTTTGGGTTCACCTTATTACTTAGCTTCTGTAGGATCATGAATTATAGGCTCAATGTCCTTTGTTTATTGATATTATCCACTTATGAGTGAGTACCATATTCATTTTTGGGTCTGGGTTACCTCACACAGGATAGTATTTTATAATTCCATCCATTTGCATGCAAAATTCAAGATGTTATTGTTTTTACCACTGAGTAGTACTCAAATGTGTAGATGTGTCACAATTTCTTTATCCATTTTTCAGTTGAGCGGCATCCAGATTGTTTTCAGGTTCTGGCTATTACAAATAATGCTGCTATGAACATAGTTGAACAAATGCTTTTGTAGTATGATTGAGCATCTTTTGGGTATATTATCAAGAGTGGTATTGCTGGATCTTGAGGTAGATTGACTCCCAATTTTCTGAGAAACCGCCACACTGATTTCCAAAGTGGTTGCACAAGTTTGCATTCCCACCAGCAATGGATGAGTGTTCCCTTTACTCTCCCATGCTCTTGGATAGGACACATCAACATAGTAAAATAGTAACAATGGCAATCCTACCAAAGACAATCTATAGATTCAATGCTATCCCCATCAAAATTCCAACAAAACTCTTCACAGACATTGGGAAAACAATAATCAACTTTATATGGAAAAACAAAAAACCCAGGATAGCCAAAACAATCCTATACAATAAAGTAGCTTCTGGAGGCATTACCATCCCTGACATCAAGCTTTATTTCAGAGCTACAGTAATGAAAAGAGGTTGGTATTGGCATAAAAACAGAGACATTGACCAATGAAATTGAAGTGAAGACCAGGATATTAATCCACACACTTATGAACACCTGATTTTTCACAAAGAAGCTAAAATTATACAATGGAAAAAGAAAGCATTTTCAACAAAGGGTGCTGGTATAACTGGTTATCAACCTGTAGAAGAATGAAATTAGATCCATATCTCTCACTATGCACAAAACTCAAGTCCAAATGGATTAAAGACCTTGATATAAATCTGACCACACTGAATCTGATAGAGGAGAAAGTGGGAAGTAGCCTTCAATATGGGCACAGGAGACCACTTCTTATGTATAACCCTGTAGCCCAGACAATAAGTGCAACAATGAATAAATGGGACCTCCTGAAACTGAGAAGTTTCTGTAAAGCAAAGGACACAGTCAGTAAGACAAAAAGGCAACTTACTAAATGGGAGAAGACCTGCACCATCCCCACATCAGACAAAGGACTGATCTCCAGAATATATAAAGAACTCAAGAAATTAGACATTAGAATTCTAAATAACCCAATTTTTAAAATGTGGTCCTGAACTAAACAAAATTCTCAACAGAAGAGTTTCAAATGGTCAAAAGATACTTAAGAACATGTTCAACTTCATTAGTTATCAGGAAAATGCAAATCAGAACAACTTTGAGATACCATCTTACACCTGTTAGAATTGCTAAAATCAAAAACACAGCCTTCCTTTCAATTGCACTGTTCCTCCACTGGCTTTACCCAGTTAAAACCCCAGAAGAAAACACGACTGTGAGTTCTCTATGCTCACAGGCTTAGTTGTGCATGTACAGTTCTAGCTTTTTCTGAAGAACTCCCTAGAATTTTGCCATATTCCCAAATATTGTATATAAATATTTGTTTAAAAGTAAAGGGCTATGTGCTATAGAGATTTGCATTGGTATGGATCTTGCTTTATTGACACAAATTCAAGGTTAGTTTTGTTATACGTATATTTTTGCTCTTGTTTAAGGTATTGTGTTTGTGCTGCTAGTTTAAAAATGTAATATATAATTAAGCAATATAGGTTAATAGATAATCATCTATAATAGTCAATCATCTAGTCATGATATTGAGGTTTTCTAGATAGAAAGATATTTCAATTAGATATGCATTCTTCAAATCTTTCAGAGACCTTCAGAATATGGCATTTAAAATGTTTTAAGAAGTTATTACTTTTCACTATTCCACATTCTAGTCTTAGCTTCAGATACAGAGCTTCTGTACCTGAATTGAGCAAATTAAAAATTGACATAAAGCATGTCATTAACAAAATAAGTCTACATTTCTTGGCCATATTGACAAAATAGAAACAATGTAAAAGACCAAGGAAAAATATTGCCTCTCATCATAAACCCACTACTTCTACAGAATTGTTTTCCATTGGTGATTACTTAGATAAAACTTAGGACACTGAATTTTAAAAAGTAGTCATGAATTTAATCAATTTATTCCAGGAGTTTAAATAAAATAATGAAAACATTTCTGATAATTTAAATGATGTAAAAATGAAATATTGAGAGATGCCCAAGAAAACACAAATATGCAACTGAAAAATTATGAAGACAATTCAGGACTTGAAAACCTAATTCAATAAAAAATGTAGATGGGAATATTGAAGAGAAATGAAGGTGAAATAATCAAATTGAAAAACACAATAACTAGATTAGAAAACATAATGGCATGTCTGATAAGAATAATGGATTGAATTGCAGATAAGAATATCAAAATTTGAAGATAAAGTAAAGAAATTGGACCATTTAATCAGACAATGAGAAGAAACATTAAAAACACTTGAGAAGATTATGGCAGAATTATGGATGTTGTAAAAGACCAACTCTTCAAATTTTAGGCATTGAAGAAAGATACTCCAATGTTAATGGCCTACACCATTAAAAAGGATTGGAGAATAAATTTTTCTTCAAATTAAGGAAAGCAAAAACGCTTTCAGATACATGAAGTACAAAAAATACCAAATATACAGGACCAGGAAACAAATATACACAGCATATTATAATTAAAGCAATGAATACATAAATCAAACAAAGTGTACTGAAAACAGCAAGTAAAAACCCACAAGTCACAATTAAATTAAAAGAATTCATCATAATGACAGCTGATTTCTTAATGGAAACTATAAAAGACAAAAATACCTTGAAGAATATGCTACACAAAAAGACCACTAATGCGAATCTAGACTATTTTAGTCAAAAAAATTCTAGAGTTGAAGGAGAAAGAAAAACATCTGTGATATTGACAAGTAAAATAATTCATGACTGTAGTGGCATTTTAAATATACTTTAATAAATAAAGCTTGCCTGATGTTCTGAGAGTAAGACTACCCCATTTGACAGCCTTAGAGTCCAGGTAATTGTAACACACACCTTTAATCCCAGTATCCACATTAGTTTGCCATTGAAACCGGGAAGTGCATGCCTTTAATCACAGTGGTGCACACCTTTAACTCTAGCCCCAGAAAGGATTATACAATGGGAGAAACAGCTCTCAATCACAGTCTGATTCTGAGATTCCTGGAGGCAGGTTCAACATTTTTGGACTGAGGTCGAGGTAAGAGGCAGTAGCTGACTGTTTTTCTTTTCAGGTCTTCAGGTTGAACCCCAATCTCACTTCCTGAGGGTGTATTAATTGTGATTTGGCGACCAACATGGGGCAAAAATGTATGAAAATGTAGTTCACCTGAGGCTTTTTAGCCACCAGCCCAGGCCAGAACTGGGATTGGAATTCCAGCTGTATGAGCTGGTTCCCAAACTAGCCACCTCGGTTTGGTAGAAAAACTAGCTCTCCCAGCTCCCATCCATCTCAGGTTAGATTCCATATAAAGATGAATAATACACAGAGGATCTGGATACTATGTTTTATTGGTTTTCTTTCAATTGTTTGACTGCTGAGGAAGGAACAACAGCTGCTAAAAAGCATTTGATTATAAATTCTGCTAGAGTAATCCAACCTATATCTTTTGAAATGTCTTGACTTCAAAATTTAAGTCAAAATAGGTGTCACTTTGGAGAAGATACTTTGTTTTTGTTTCCACAGGAAATGGGATGTTGTGTATTCATTCTGGGTTAAGAAAAATCTGGTTTGTTTGAGGAAGGCACATAAAAAAATCTGATAGGAGCAGATGGCTCAGATGATCCAACATTTCAGAGCACCTGTGTTACAGTTTTCTCTGAGTTCTATATCTAGAACAGCCTCAAGACTTCTGGCTGAGATGATGCAGCCTCAAAGAATACTCCAGCCAGGACTTGACCATAATCTTAAATTTTCTTTTTGTCCCCATCAGATTATAAGTGCTCACAATCAGCAAGAAGTAACATAGACAACTATGCCCACATTCCCAAAAAAATGCATATGGATATTTGTATTTGTTTAGAATGTTGGTTAAAAATTGTTATGGATATAGGTAAGAAAAAAAAGTTAAATAAAGGAGATTAGATTCAGAGTTCTTGTTTTGAAAAGAAAAAAATGGTGGAAGAGCTGTGGGATAATGCTCTTGTACCCTGTGAAGACTTTTTACTTCTATTGGTTTAATAAAACTCTGATAGGCCAGTAACCAGGCAAGAAGTATAGGCAGAGCAACCAGACTAGATTTCTAGGAAGAGGAAAGCCTCAGTCTGCAGTCACTAACCAGACGCAGAGGAAACAAGATGAGAATACCTCACTGATGAAAGGTACCAAGCCATGTGGGTAAAATAAATAAAAATTATGGGTTAACTTAAGTTATAAGAGCAAGTTAATAACAAGTTTGATCTTATAGGTCAAACAGTTTATAGTTATAAGCCTCTATGGTTTTTTTTGGGGAGGAGGGAACTGAATGGTTGCACAATCAGACAGGGCAGGAACTTCTGTCTACAAGGGCTGTGGACTCATTCTGAGTTAAGAAGAATCCCACTTGATCAAGAAAGACCCGCTGAAAAAAATCTCCAAAGGAGCAGGTGGCCTGGATGATCCAATGTTTCAGAGCACCTCTGTTGCAGTTTTCTCTGAGTTCTACATCTAGAACAGGCTCAAGAGTGCTGGCGAAGATGATTAAGTCTCAAAGACTACCCAGGACTTGAGACAAACCTTGCACTTCCCAATGATGCATACATTGAATGATACAGCTACCTCTCCCAGGACTTGACAGTTAACCCAATTTTTTTCTTTCAGGTTTCCCTAAAGATACTGTTGCCCCCAGAAAGCAGGAAATAAATTTAAGATTATGACACCCATATTTCCAAGAGGTGGGGTGGCTGGTTTTTGGTTGTTCAATGGACTATGGATATTATAGAACTGGCAGAATAAAAAAGCAAATTATTAATCTACTCTGTAAAGAAAAAAAAGTATATAGATATGATGTTGAAAAAAGGAGATATAGATATAACAGAATAAAATGGTAGGTTGTTGAATCTATTCTGAAAATAAAAAAGGAAGATAGAGATATGATAAGATAAAATAATAGGCTATTGAGTCTATTCTGAAAAAAAGGGGAGGATATATATATGGTTAGATAAAGAGGCAAATTATTGAATCTAGTTTTAAAAAGCTAATACTAGTTTTAAATGTTTTATATTGGATTGGACTTTTGTATATTGTATATAAATTTTGTATATTGAAACAATTTGAGACTTATTTTGTTAAAACATATTGTACATACATTTCTAATCTTGTTCAAGGTATTATACCTATACAGCTCATTTGACAAAGTAATGCAAATTTCTAGTCCTTGAAAATCATTATTACCAACTGTTTAGGATAATAAAGATATATATGTTAGTAATTAATCACCTAGTATAATCGAACTTGTAGTCACATGAGGTATGTTTTCAAGGTCAAACAAAGATATATTTTTGATAGACAGGTCATCTTCAGAGACTACACACTTCAAAGATCTATAGAATATGACATTTAAGATGTTTTTATAACGTAGGTTCTTCTTTTTATGAAAATGAGACATGCCTACTTCTGGCAGCACCAAAATACTTCAGGGAAAATAATGGGCACTGAAGAAACTCCACATGGAGTTTATTTTCTTTGTGACAAAAGTAAGCCACTAGGCAAGAAAATTCCCCTCCCTCAACTTCTGATGATATGCTGTCTTTAGTAGCTAAGCAGGACAGAAAATATCCAGCCTCACAGAAAAGTCTGTTGGATATGCAAGGCCTGTAGGCCAAAGATGGATGCCCCATCTTTGCAGAGGAACTTCGGCTGACTGTCCAGACATCCGGCTGTCTCTGTTATTACTCACATTGCTTTGGAAGTCATCCGCACTTCCTGCTTACTCAATTATTATTATTTCCATCTTGAGTTTCTGAGGTAGTTGAAGACTAGAAAGTTATAGTTATTGTTTTTCTTGTTTACCTGACACAGAAAGCAAGATATAATAGAAAGTAAATTAGATACAAAACTTGGCACTCACAAGGATATGATAGAAATGGAGTATTTTCTCTGAATTTTTCATATGCAAATGACTTGACATTGTTGTTGTATGTATTGCCTGTGTATATTATGGATAGTAATTGTACTTATTGTATATAGTTATTTTATATTAATTATAGCCTTTTTTCCACAAAAATGGGAAATTTAGTGGTATTTCTATTTCATTGGTTTTTTTTTTTTAATAAATAAAGCTTGCCTAAAAATATGAGAGTGAAATTACCACCATGCTCAGCCTTACAGACCAGGTAACAGTAGCACATACCATTAATCCCAGTAGCCACACTAATTTGCCATAGAAACCGGGTGGTATATGCCGTTCATCACAGTGGTGCACACCTTTAATCCCAGCCCTAGGGAGAATTATAGGATGAGAGGAAACAACGCTCAAACACAGTCTAAATTTGAGATTCCTCAATGGAGGATCACTATTTTTGGACTGAGGTTGAAGCAAGATCCAGTGGCTGACTGCTTTGTTTTGGGGGCTTCAAGTTGAACCCAAATCTCTCTCCCTGAGTTTTTATTAACTGTGTTTCACATTTCCACAAAAACATTACTGCTGATATTAATGGAAGCAGTTCTTTAGACTGGAGATAAGGGAAAAGCATAGGTGACTAGAAAGAAAACAAATGCAGGCATTATGACCAAAACAGAAGTAGGACTATGAAAGTAAATATCAGAAAACAACATGATGGCAACCAACACACAAACACATGTAAACAACAACTTAAAATATCAATATAGTCATCCACACAATTAAAAGGCATTGACTGGCTGGAAGGATTAAGATCCAAAATCCAGCTTTATGTTGTATGATATAAACCCATCTCACTTTTAAAGACATGCACAACTTTAAATTAAAGACTGAAAAAAACATGTTTCAAGAAAACCTGTCCTCATAGCAAAGAAAGTATTGTTATCACAATATCTACAAAGAAACCAAAAACAAGACTTCAAATTAATACTAATCAGAAAAAATAAAAATGGCACATCATTATTATCAATGGAAAAGCTAATCAGAAATATATAACAATGATAAATATATATGAACCAAATTTTTGACCTCAAGTTTTCATAAAACATGTTATTAAAATAAAGACAAAAATTAATTGCAAATCAATAATAGTAGATAATTTCAGCACCCCAGTTTTAAAAATAAATAGATCGATCAGGACATCCATCTGGTATGTGCCTGCCCGGTAGGCTGGACACCCTGGGAATGGAGTACAGGTGCCCTCCAATTCCCTAAACTTTCTGGCCATTCAACAGGGCTTCTACCCAGCTACTGGCTTTCTCTATTTATCCCATCCCAGCTTGCCCACAAGGAGCCCTTTCCATCTGCGGGGTCCTAGGATCCCCAAACACAGCCTGATTCGGGGCTCAGATTCTGGAGACCCAGCAGTGAGTGCTACTGCTGCAGGGGTTTCTTTATTCCACAAGACCCTGCACCTACAAAGCCCACCATTTTGTCTGTGAGGGCCTTGGCCAGAAAGAGGCTCTGCTCCAGGACTGAGGAGATCCATCAGGAGGGTAAGTGTATGCTCACTCAGCCGGCCGGATGCCCCAGAATGGAGTACAGGCACCCTCCAATTCCCTAAGCATTCCTGCCCATTCAGAGGGGCATCTTCCTGGCTACTGGCTTTCTCTATTTACCCCATCCCATCTTGCCACCAGGCACTCCTGTTCATCATCAGGGGCCTTAGATCCACCACTACAGTCTACTTCAGGGTTGAGGGCATCTGAAAGCCAACTCCAGTGCTGAGGGAACCTAAGAGAGGGCAGACCAAGAAAAACCCGCAAGTACACAGTTAGCCACAGCAAAGATTGAACCAAAACGCCAAGACTCTCCTGATCGCATTTGAAGGAAGAGATGGTCAGGCTACAATGCAAAAATTCCTCCAACAACCTGAAAAGCAACATGATAACACCAGAATCTCTCAAACATGCAACAGGAAGATGTGAACACCCTAATCCAGAAGATTAGAAGAAATTGACTTTAAACGTAACATAATGAAAGTGACAGAGACCCTTAAACAGGAGGTGAAAAACTCCCTTGAAGAAATAGATGAGAAAACTAACAAAAACTTAGAAATTAATAAATGCCCCAAAGATACCCAAGAAAACCAAGAAAAAACAATCAAACAGGTAATGGAAACAGTTCAAGACTTGACAATGGAAATGCAGGTAATGAAGAAAACACAAACTGAGGGATGACTGGATATGGAAAATCTGGGGAAATGAACAGGAGCTACAGAGACAAGTATAACCAAAAGAATACAAGAGATAGAAGAAAGAATCTCAGACGCTAAGGATACTATAGAGGAAATAAACTCATTGATCAAAGAAAACAGCAAATCCAACAAATTCTTAACACAAAACATCTGGGAAATGTGGGACAACATGAAAACACCAAACCTATGAATAATAGGGGTAGAAGAAGGAGAAGAATTCCAGCTCAAAGTCCCAGAAAATATATTCAGCAAAATTATAGAAGAAAATTTTCACAACCTAAAGAAGGATATCCCTATGAAGGTACCAGAAGCTTACAGAACACCAAACAGACTGGATCAAATTAAAAAAAAAATCCCCCCGCCATATAATAATTAAAACACAAAACAAACAGAATAAAGAAAGAATATTAAGGGCTGCAAAGGAAAAAGTTCAAGTATCATATAAAAGTAAACCTATCAGAATTACACCTGACTTCTCTATGAAAGCCAGAACGTCTTGGATAGATGTGCTGCAGACACTAGGAGACCATGGATGCAAGCCCAGACTACTATACCCAGCAAAGCTTGCTTTCACCATCGATGGAGAAAACAATATATTCCAGGACAAAAAGAGATTTAAACAATACTTATCCACGAACCCAGTCTTACAGAAACTATTAGAAGGAAAACCACAAGACAAAGAAGCCAAAAACACCCACAATAACACAGACATATGACACCTTCCACCAGCAGATCTCAAAAAAGGGAAACACACAAACACTACCACCAAAAAACAAAAATAAATATGTTTAACAACCACTGGTGATTAATATCACTTAATATCAATGCACAGGTTAAGCGAATGGATATGAAAACAGTATCCAACATTCGGCTGTTTACAAGAAACGCACCTCAAACACAAAGACAGACATTACCTCAGAGTACAGGGTTGGGGAAAGGTTTTTCAATCAAAGGGACCTAAGAAACAAGTGTGTGCGGCTATAATAATATCTAACAAAATTTACTTCAAACTAAAATCAATCATAAGAGATGGAGATGGACACTTTATACTCATAACAGGAATAATTCATTAGGATAAAGTCTCAATACTCAATATCTATGACCCTAATATAAAAGCACCTACATATATAAAAGAAAAATTACTAGAACTCAAATCACACATCAAACCCCAAACACTAATAGTAGGGGATTTCAACACTCCTCTCTAACCAATGGACAGGTCAACCAGGCAGAAACTTAACAGAGAAATGAGAGAACTAACAGATGTAATGAATCAAATGGACGTAACAGACATCTGTAGAACATTCCACCCAAACAGGAAAGAATATACCATCTTCCCAGCATCTCATGGAACCATCTTACAAATTGATCACATACTTGGTAACAAAGCAAGCATCCACAGTTACAAAAAAATTGTAGTAGCCACCTGTGTCTTATTGGATCACTATGGAATAAAGTTAGAATTTAACAACAATTATACCCCAGAAAGCCTACAAACTCATGAAAACTGAACAATCAACTACTGAACCATCCCTGGGTCAAGGAGGAAATAAATAAAGAAATTAATGTCTTCCTTGAATTCAACGAAAATAAAGACACAACATACCCAAACGGATGGGACATTATGAAAGCAGTGCTAAGAGGAAAGTTCATAGCACTTAGTGACCACATTAAAAAAAATGGGAAAAGCTCACATTAGAGACTTAATAGCACAGCTTAAAGCTCTAGTAAAAAAGAAGCAGACACACCCAGGAGGAGTAGAAGACTGGAAATAATTAAACTGGGGCTGAAATCAACAAAATAGGCACACAGCAAACAATCCAAAGAATCAAAGAAACCTGGTTCTTTGAGAAAATCAAGAAGTTTTACAAACCCCTATCCAAACTAATCAAAAGGAAGAGAGAGAACAGGCAAATTAACAAGATCAGAAAAGAAAAGGGGGGCATAAAAAGAGACACTGAGGAAACTCAGAGAATCATTAGGTCTTACTACAGAAGCCTGTATGACACGAAATTGGAAAATGTAAAAGAAATGGACAGTTTTTTAGATAAGTACCATATACCAAAATTAAATAAAGACCAGATGAACAACTTAAATAGACCAATAAGTCATGGGGAATTAGAAGCTGTCATCAAAAACCTTCCAACCAAAAAGAAAGCCCAGAACCAGATGGTTTTAGTGCACATTTCTACCAGAAATTCCAAGAAGACCTAAAACCTATACTCCTTATGTGTTTCACATAATAGAAACAGAAGAGTCATTATCAAACTCTTCTTATGAAGCTACAGTTACCCTGATACCAAAACCACACAAAGATTCATCCAAGAAAGAGAATTTCAAACCAATCTCACTCATGAACATCGATGCAAAAATTCTCAATAAAATACTGGCAAACCGAATCCAAGAACACATAAAAAAAATCATCCATTATGATCAAGTAGGCTTCATTTCAGAGATGCAGGGCTGGTTAAACATATGAAAATCTATCAATGTAATCCATCATATAAATAAACTGAAAGAAAAAAGCCATATGATCATTTCATTAGATGCTGAAAAAGCATTTGACAATATACAACACCCCTTTATAATAAAGGTCTTGGAGAGATTAGGGATACAAGGATTATACCTAAATATAATAAAAGCAATATACAGCAAGCCAACAGCTAACATCAAATTAAATGGAGAGAAACTCAAAGACATTCCACTAAAAACAGGAATGAGACAAGGCTGTCGACTCTCTCCATATCTCTTCAATATAGTGCTTGAAGTTCTAGCAATAGCTATAAGACAGAATAAGGAGATCTTGGGGATTCGAATTGGAAAGGAAGAAGTCAAACTTTAGTTATTTTCAGATGATATGATAGTGTAGATAAGTGACCCCAAAACTCTACCAGAGAACTCCTACAGCTCATAAATACCTTCAGTGATATGGCAGTATACAAGATCAACTCAACAAAATCAGTAGCCCTCCTATACACAAAGGAAAAAGAAGCGGAGAGGGAAATCAGAAAAACTTCATCTTTCACGATAGCCACAAATAGCATAAAGTATCTTGGGGTAACATTAACCAAGGAAGTGAAAGATATATTTGACAAGAACATTAAGTCTTTAAAGAAAGAAATTGATCGGGACACCAGAAAATGGAAGGATCTCCCATACTCTTGTACTGGTAAGATCAACATAGTAAAAATGGCAATTCTACCAAAAGCAATCTATAAATACAATGCAATCCCTATCAAAATCCCAACAAAATTCTTCACAGACCTTGAGAGAACAATAATCAACTTTATATGGAAAAACAAAAAACCCAGGATAGCCAAAACAATCCTATACAATAAGGTACTTCTGGAGGCATTACCATTCCTGACTTCAAACTCTATTACAGAGCTACAGTAATGAAAACAGCTTGGTATTGGCATAAAAACAGAGACGTTGACCAATGGAATCATATCAAAGACCCAGATATTAACCTACAAACCTATGAACACATGATTTTAGACAAAGGAGCTAAAATTATACAATGGAAGAAAGAAAGCATCTTCAACAAATGTTGCTGGAATAACTGGATGTCAACCTGTAGAAGAATGAAATTAGATCCATATCTATCACCATGCACAAAACTCAAGTCCAAATGGATTAAAGACCTCAATATAAATTCGACCACACTGAACCTGATAGAAGAGAAAGTGGGAAGTAGACTGCAACACATGGGCACAGGAGACCAATTCCTAGGTACAACCCCAGTAGCACAGACAATAAGAGCAACAATGAAGAAATGGGACCTCCTAAAACTGAGAAGCTCCTGTAAAGCAAAGGACACTGTCATTAAGACAAAAAGGCTACCCACTGAATGGGAGAAGATCTTCACCAACCCCACATCAGCAAAGGTCTGACTCCAAAATATACAAAGAACTCAAGAAACTAGACATTAAAATTCCAAATAACCCAATTAAAAAATGAAGTACTGAACTGAACAGAGAATTCTCAATCGAAGAAGTTCAAATGGCCACAAGATTCTTGAGGTCATGTTTAACTTTCTTAGCAATCAGGTAAATGCAAATCAAAAGAATTTTGAGATGCTATCTTATACCTGTCAAATGGCTAAAATCAAAAACACCAATGATAAGCTATGCTGGAGAGGATGTGGAGTAAGGGGAACACTCATCCATAGCTAGTGGGAATGCACACTTGTGCAACCACTTTGGAAATCAGTGTGGCAGTTTCTCAGGAAATTGGGAGTCAATCTACTTCAGGATCCAGCAATACCACTCTTGAGAATATACCCAAGAGATGCCCAATCCTACTACAAAAGCATTTGTTAAACAATGTTCATAGCAGCATTAATTGAAATAGCCAGAACCTGGAAACAACCTAGGTGCCCCTCAAAGGAAAAATGGATAAAGAAAGTATGGAACATATACACCTTAGAGTACTACTCAGTGGTAAAAACAATGACATCTTGAATTTTGCATGCAAATTGTTCAAAATAGAAAACACTAACCTGAGTGAGATAACCCAGACCCAAATAGATGAATATGGTATGTAGTCACTCATTAGTGGACTCTAGCCATAAACAAAGGACATTGAGCCTATAGTTCACAAGCCTAGAGAAGACAAATAATAAGGTGAACACAAAGAAAAGCATATATCCATCCTCCTGGAAATTGGAAGCAGACAAGATCACCAGGCAAAAGTTTGAGCATGTGAGTGGAATTGGTGGCAGGGTAGGGAAAGGGGAGAGGCAGAGAAAGAAGGGAGAAGGAAGGATTGGGGAGAGCTTGGGAGAGTGGGAGGGTTGAGATGGAAGAAGGGTGGATATAGGAGCAGAGAAGAACATATCTTAATTAAGAGCGCCATTTATGGTTGGCAAGAGACTTGACTCTAGAGGGGATCCCAAGTGTCCTTGGGGATGTCCCCTGCTAAATCCTTGGGCAGCAGAGGAGAGGGTGCCTGAACTGGCCTTGTCCCATAGTCACACTGATGAATATTTCAAATATCACCATAGTGATAATTAGTTCATCTAGACACAAATATAAGGTAATGTCAGAATTATGTATGAATTACACATATCAGATTCCTACAAAATATTCCATTTAAACACCAAGAATATAGTTTCTTCTCTGCAACACATATAAAGTCTATAAAATGGATCATATACCAGGACAGAAAACAAATGTTAATAAATTCAGAAAAAACTGAGTATTTATCTCTACAGTATCTGGTCACAAATCAATTAAAATTAATAACTAATGAACTTATAACAATTACAAAATTTATGGAAATTAATAAGCACATTGCTGAATGATCGAACTAGCCCAAAAGGCATCAAGGAAGAATCCAGTAATTAACTGAAAATGAAAAAAAATCTGACAGCAAATGTACAGCTCTAGGCACACGCATTAAACATTCTGAAAGACAACAAATAAATGACTTATTGATAAATGTAAGGAATTTGAAAACACAAGAATTAGGAAAACTCAATATAATTCACAGGAAGAAATAATACAAATCATAGCATAAATTAAGGAAACAGAAGTACAGAAAACAATACAAAGAAAAAATGAATCTAGAGTTCTAGGGAGGGGGAAAGTGCACTATGGATGCTATGATATGAAAAAATGGAATAACAAACAATCTTTAACTGAAGAGAGGGAAAGAAAAGAGATACAGACAGGAAAGCCATGAAGGACAGATAACAAGAAGGATATTTAAAAGCTCATATGGAATCTTTTCTATGTTTATCTAAAATTGTGTGTGTGTGTGTGTATATGTGTGTGTGTGTGTGTGTGTGTGTGTGTATATGTGTGTGTGTGTGAGCCCATGTGCTCACAGATGTGGATCCATCCACTGCAACATGAAGGACCCATCCATAATAAAGAAAACTGACTTTTTTCTTCCCAAGAAGCTATGAAGTGTCACTATCCCCTCAGCTAGTGGTTGAGGCTCATGAGCACCTCTCTTCGTCATTCTTTAATGTTTACTGAATTGATCTTTGCAGATCTTCCAGAGGCAAGGAAGGGTGCTGAGTTCATGAGTGAAATGGTAACTTTCTGTTCAACAGTCACTTTTGCAGACTGTCCTCCACAATTCCTGTCACTCAGTCTTTCTGTTCTCTCTCCTGTAATTTTCCACAGACTAGTAGTGGGGAGGAAGAGGTTGTGATAAAGATGCCTCCCTTCTGGCTGAGTGCTTCACAGGACTTATTGTCTGTACTTGACAGGTTATGACAGGTTACTATGTTAATTGCTGTCTACTACTTAAGCAGGCTTCTCTGAAGAAGACAGAAAGCTGCACTCATCCTTGTTTACAAAAATATAAAATTGGAAAGCAGTATGATACTATGACCATGTAGTAAAATAAGAGTAATAAGTTCACACATGGGCCCAATGAGCTCCCAGGTTCATAACCAGAAAAGAAATACCAAGCATGTTTCTTACTATGGGGTCACATATTTACTAACAGAAATATTTAAGATTAAAAGTTGAATATAAATTTAACATTATCTCTTCATCACTTTAAAAACTAAGAGGGTTGGTTTTCTTTCGCAGAACTAGTCTTAAATCCAACTAAAAAAGATTGGTTACTCCCAGAACATCAGCGTCACTATTATATCAGTGGGTGTGTCAGTTAAGTCTAGTTGTTTCATCTCACAGAGTTTATACTTGGGAATATTGATAATTATTCTTAATCTCTGGCAGTGTACAGAGATTATTTTGTCACTAAACAATCTAGTCAATAGCAATAAAACTTCCAGGTAGTTAGTACTGGCTTTATTTCTCCTTGTTCTATGACTCAAGTATATGCTGTCTTCAGCATTTCTGGCCTTACTGCCAAATTCTAAAAGAATAATGAAGAGAATTGTCAATAACCTGTAACATTTGCAGACCTTTGGAATAATACTGGCCAACAATTCCAAAAGAAATAACCTATTCTTTGTGCTGAACTTTTTATTTTTTAACTTTGGGTGTAATTTGATAGTCAGTGATGCTCTATTTTAGGATAATTTCATTGTATGCATGTATATATTTATTTTCAGAGATCTACAGGACTAAGTTTCCAAATGACTTTTGGGAAAGACTTTAGTGTTATTTTTTCCTCCCTGCTAACCTTTTCTACCAATCTCTCTCCTTCCAATCATAATTTATTACTTGCTGCAACATAATCCCTTTTAATACTTTTATAGCAGTTCATTACATCTCATCTCCTGTGAAAGTCCAGTCCTACTAGTTATTAGTGATTTTATCATCTCTTTGAGTATTACAAATGAAACATACACATCTGAAAATTCAAATACAACATCTACAAAGGCAATGAAATGTGCCATGTTTGTCATTTTGTTTTTAAGCCACATTTTTACATGATGGACCCCAAACCAAGCACCATTATCGGACAGATAATAGCTGCTAGGAAAGAAATCACAGCTATTACTTTGCTAAATGGACAGAGAATTAAAATAAACTCCTAATGACCTATGATTAGAGTCACAGGTAAAGGCATCTTACATCCCTCATTAGAGAAGCTTCATCATGATTTACACAGAAAACCCTAATGGGAAAGAGTAAGAAACTTTGAAATACCCACACCTATATATAATATACACAACATTACTCTCCCAAATGTCCAGATGTCATTGCAAAATAGGTGAATAAATAGTGTGAGAATGAGAGGCACTCTGACTACAGGGAAAACGTTCTCCAGACACAACAGATTAGTTATATATATGAACTCACAGATTTGAGTATATAAACACATTCCCATTATTAAATACTTACTTTTTCAAAAACTACTGTAAAGAGGCAATGCTTTAATATTGTTATCACTGTTGTATTGTTTGCACACATATTTTGTTTGCATATTGTCAGTGTACCATATGATTGTCTGATATAAGCAGAGACTGGAAGAGGTTTTGCATACCCTTGAATGGAATGGTTATGAGTCAACATGTGGGTGCTGGTAATCAAAGCATGACCTGAAAGATGTCCAGTTCACTTCACCATGAGACATCTCTCCACCCTAGAAGAAAAATTTGGTTTCTGAGAGTTCTGATGAAAAATTGCCAGGTATAAAACAAATATAAATTTTATAGATATTAACTATAATGTTCATTCACAATATAGACAACAACTACTGCTTTATATGCATTAAACTGTGCCTGTCACTATCTGAGGCATTGTCAAAACATTAGATAATTCTTTCAGAAGTAAATGAGGCAGTGTGTGAATAAAATTCAGAAAAATTTCAAGGATTGTTATTTTACTAAGGAAATGATATCAAAGGACAATGGTGTATTCTAATAGTAAAAAGTCTCTAACCAAAAAATTAATGTAACAAAGCATCTTCATTTCTTTTACCCTGTCCAGAAAATAGGAAGTGACTCATTGAAGAAAAAAAAATCCATGAAAGATGAAACTCTTTGAATCTCAAAGACAAGTAATTATTTACTCATGGAGGTGAAGGATGGAAGAATATACTACCTATCACAAGTGAAAGCAATGACATTGGGAGAAAATTAATAAAGACAGTCTTGCTTGAGGGCCTTTTTAGTCCTGGATTTCTTCTCTTGGTGTCATCATGACCTATACAAAAGATGGCAATGCCCTATCAGAAAGTATACTCATTTCTGTTTCCATGGATACACAAACTATTATGTCTTTTTAGCTGCTGGACTGAAACTCTGGTAAAAACCTTCATGAATGTTGATGTTGAAAATTTGAAAAGATATATTATCAACTATAATAATTTGGTTTAGCTTCACTGAAATAAAAACATAAAAGTTGTAAATTCCATTGTGAGTCTGTTCACTCCTATGTTGACATTGTATAGAAATATGATAGAAAATTCAGTTTAGAAATAATTATGCACCAGAAATATTTTATGTTGACCTACAGAGTTTCTTGCAACACTTTTGATTTTTGACAACCAAGATTTGACAAGTATGCACAGAATTTAAGATAGGGTCAGAAGTAACTCATTACAGTTATATAGAGCAGGGGAGTATGTTGGTGCTGTATGGTGGGCAAACGTGACACACAGAGCAAATACATGGTCAATGTGTCATTCTAAAAATTATTCACGGGTTCAATGTCATTGGACAGAGATGTGAAGAAACAATACCATTTTTGATCACACTTGAAGGAAATGGGAGTTTTATTTAGAGTAGATTTCTGTTATTGGTCATCTGGATGGTCTATGGAAAATATTTGCATGTTTATATAGATTTCATGTATATTTTATTTTAATTTTCCTAGGTGATAATTTTGCAAGTAGTACTTGTTAGGCATGGGGTAGTAGTTCCTAATGAACACATTTACAAAGTTCTTTTAGTAGTTGCCCTTATTTTTCTCTCATGTATCTTGTTTCTTTTGCTACAGAGAAAAAAATATCTTATCTTTCATAGTATCACAAAAAGAGTAAATTCTTACATGGGATGGAGGAGGGCTATAGAAGATCAAATGTACATTTAAGCAGTTCTCTCTTCCTGCTTCTTGCTTTCTTTCATCCAAGCTTTGTGACTATAAACCAATGTACTTGAGCTAATTGGTTCATTTCCTAAAGACATTTGCCTCTGCATTTAATTTTCTTGAGTGGCTCCCAGGTAACACATTTTGTTCCTTTCAAAACCTGATCAGGAACTCCCATGTGCTCTTGCTTCTTACTCCTTCCTTCTTGGATTATTTTCTAAATGTTCTTTGCTTTATATCTGCCATCATCCAAGGAGGAAGGGAGGGAGATTATATCAATAAGACTATTTAATTGCAATCTACATGTAGTCCGTTTTAGCAATTTATACGTTAGACAATTCTGAAGAATTTTGTATAGTGTTATTCTTCTACTTCAGTGACCCAAGAAAGTATTTTCAATCTAATTTTTCCAACTTTATCTTCCTTCTTTCCTTCCTTCTCTCCTTCCTTCATTCCTACCTTCCTACATTCCTTCTTTCTTTGGTTTTGTGTTAAACTGTGTAGGTGCAGTGGGAGGGTATATGTTCTTAACTTTACTATTTAGTTCATGAAGTGAGGTAACTCTCACTCCTTGCTGTAGAGAACAAATTTCTTAATTTCAAATAGAAATTAATATGGATTCCTCCCCCTTGCTCATAAATTTAGTTACCAAAGTACTTCAAGAGAAGTATAATTTCATGTAGAAACTTTATCCCCAATCTACTCAATCAATGGTGAACAAAGAAATAAAAATATGGCTTCCTAAATAAGTCATATGGTATGTGTGCACACATTTGCCTATTTTGTGCTGTAGCTCACATGGTGCAGGATACAGGGAATATTTGCATTTTACTTGTGTATATATGATGCACAAAATCCTATACTTTCTTTATAATATAACCTTGGCTTTATGCTATTGTGTGTGTTTATATGTGTGTTTTTGTCACATTTTGTTTGTGAATTTTGGATATGAAACCTGTTCTGGCTAGTTTTATATCAATTTAACACAAACTAGAGTTATTTTTGAATAGCTGAACTTAAAGAACAAAATTCGTCCATCAGATTGGCACATCTGTAGCCTTCCTGTCTACCAGATATGTAAGAGACTAAGCCCAGAGCCATACCTACCTCAAGGATTCCACTCCAGGATGTGTGAAGTTAATGAGTGCCAAGATCACAGATCAGTCTCAGCAGAACTAAAATGGAATTTAGGTCGTACAATTTAAGACATAATCAAGTATTGTGAGCAAAGTAATCATACATTCGTACGTCAAGGTGGACTGTGTTCTGATATATCATGTTAAATCCTAGAAAATCTATCTCAGTCCATCAATAATAACATTATGACACTGTTAGATAAGGAGAGCAAGAGAATTTTAATTAAAAATTAAGAATACTAACTACTTTCACACTGAAGCTGAAATATACTCATAGTGCTGTGCAGAACAAGCTTATGTTTACTTGCTTTTCTCTTGTCATTGGATCTCCACAATGTCTGTAGAGAGCTGCGTGCAGCCGCGCCTTAAAGATGGCGCCGGCTTCCGCCCTCTGCCTTCCCAATGGAGAGTGCTCTCTGTGGTAAACAACTCCATATTTGGCTAAGGCTAAAGATCTTGCTTGCTTCCGCTTACCTGGACCTATCTGCAGTGCCCACGTGGCGTGCCGAGGTTGGCTACCCAGAGGCTACTTAAGGTGCAGGCAGGCTTCCCCCAAGAGAGAGTGAGAGAGAGAGAGAGAGAGAGAGAGAGAGAGAGAGAGAGAGAGAGAGAGAGAGTGAGAGAGAGTGAGGGAGGGAGGGAGAGAGGGAGAGAGTGAGTGAGTGAGTGAGTGAGTGAGTGAGTGAGTGAGTGAGTGAGAAAGTGAGTGAGTGAGAGAGTGAGAGAGAGTCAGAAGATTGTTCAAGGTTCCTGAATAAACTGCAGAAAGAAGAGTTCGGTGTTGCGTCTTCCTTGCTGGTCGAGGCGGCCGCGACAATGTCAAATGAAATGACTCCTCTAACTGCCTCCCAAATGGGAAGACCATGAGCAGAGAATTTTGAATTGCTTTCATAGTGAGAGGATTAAGTGGCAGGAAGTCTTGAACAAGACATTCCAATCCCTCCAAACGGTTTCTTTGTTCTGGAATCAAAACAAAATAAGGCATCTTATGGATGACACAGTTATAGCCAAAACCATAGCTTAAGAATAGCAAACACAACATGCATATTTAATAATCTGAGAGACACATGTAATTTATGTACGAGACTTATACCTTAACTACTGATCAGTGATACTCTGAAATTTTTCAGGGTGTCCATAAAATTGAAGGAAAGCAAGGAGAGGTATACAGGAGAGCTTGTTAGGAAGAATGGGAAAGAAGTAATGCATAATAATATGATAATCTCAAAAATAAAAGCAATTTAAAATCTTTAGTATATGAAAATAAAAGCAAAATATTTAAAGGCATTATTAACATGTAACATATATACAAAGAGCTATTCATTTTAACATGCAATTTTATGAATCTGTTCATGTATGAGCACTTTGATGCTATCATCATGAACACTTTGGTAAACACCAAACATTTAAAACCTACTGCCAATTATGGATGCCACGTTGAATATGTCCCTAGAACTTATTCATCGATCAAAACCAAAACATTTTTGCTTACTTTTTTTCTTTTTTTAAAAGGAAGACAAATTATCTTTTTTTTTTCATTTTACATACTAATCCCAGGTTCAAATCCCTCCCCTCCTACTACTCTCCCTACTCCCCCCTCCACCTACTCCCCCATCCCTCCCACCCATCCACTCCCTAAGGAGGGCAAGGCTCATTGCTCTGAGAAAGGACCAAAGCCCTCCCAACTATATCCAGGCTGAGCAAGTTATCCATCCAAAGAGAATGGGTTCCAGAAAGCCAGTATGAGCAATAGGGACAAATCCTGGGTCCACTACCAGTGGTCCCACTGTTGCCCCAGCCATACAACTGTCACCCACATTCAGAGGGACTAGCTTGATCCTATGCTGTAATGGGATAATTGAAATGGGGGAAGTACAGAGTCAGAGAGAAGGAAAGAGATATTTTGATTGAGGGAGCCATTATGGGGCCAGCAAGAAACCTTGTACTAGAGAAATTACCAGGAATCTACAAGGATGACCACAGTTAAGACCCTAAGCAATAGTGGAGAGGGTGCCCGAACTGGCCGTGCTTTGTAGTCAGACTGATGACTATCTTAAATGTCACCATAGAAGAAGCAACTGATGGAGACAGTGGCAGAGACCCGGAGCGGAGCACTGGGATGAGTTCCCAAAGTCCAGTTGAAGAGTGGGAGGAGGAGAATATGAGTAAAAATGTCAATACCATGATGGCAACACCCACTGAAACAGCTTACCTGAGCTAATGGGAGCTCACGAAGACCAGCCAGACAGGGAAGGAACCAGCAAAATCAAAACTTTTACCCATGCAACAGAAAGCTCTCTGTCTCTCCCAGCCTCTGACAATCATTTTGTTTTCTGCCACTATCAATTTGGATACTCCATAGAGACAGAGTCATCCTTTGTTTATCCTTTTGTGTCTCATTTATCTAACTTAGCTCTAAGCCTCAAAGTAAATTCACATTGTCTCAGGCATAAGATTTTCTTCTTTTGAAGGCTAAATGGTATTCTGTTATCTGGATAAACCACATTTCTTTATCCATTCGTGTGATAGTAGACACTTGAATTATTCTTTATAAATTGATTATCATAGTTCATGCTTCAAGTCACATGAGAGTGTAAGCATCTCTTCCCTTCAAGATCTTGATTTAATGATTTAATTTCTTCTCTCTCTCCAAAAGTGAGATGGGAATTTACTTGCTTGCATTAACTTTGAACTTTTGAGAAGTGACAATACTTCCTATCTTGTGTATCAGATTTGAAATGCTGTAATTTTGTCATATGTTAACAATGTATGCCACTCATACATACATGATGAGTTGCTATCTCATCATTTGTTTAGATTTTCATCAACTAAGTGGTATTGAGCATCTACAAATCCTGTCAACTTGAAATTCTATATATGACAAAAAGCAATTTTTAAACTATTTCAAGAAGTCCCGCAATCTAACAATAAACATATAACATAATTTAAAAATGAATAAAAATATTGGACAGACATTTCTTCCAAGAATATACACATGCAGAATTCTATTATTTTTCTCAGTAATGTTTTATGGTATTTTAACAGAATTCTAGTATTTTACATGAGTTATTTCTGAAAATGAATTATGATGTCCTTCTAAGCTTTATATTTAAAAGCAATTTCAATGTTAATCACTAATATATAGAAAAACATTACTTTTAAATTATAATTTTATGTTAAGTGAACTCAATTAGTTCATATTTGTTTTTGTTCTCGTTGTTGTTCTTGAAGCATACAATATGTAGAGAGTCAATTATTATGTTGTGGTGACCAGTATTGTTCACAAATTTTTCTTTTTTCAGTCACAATAAGCTATTACTTTTGAATTAAAGTTTCCATAGTTTGATTTATTCATTAGTTAATCTTAATTGTTCATATCACTTATACTATGTTACTTGATTGTTCTTTAACTTAGATCAAGATAGAAAAGTTTGCAACAGGGGCTGGCGAGATGGCTCAGCGGTTAAGAGCACTGACTGCTCTTCCAAAGGTCCTGAGTTCAATTCCCAGCAACCACATGGTGGCTCACAGCCATCTGTAATGAGGTCTGGTGCCCCCTTCTGGTGTGCAGGTGTACATGGAAGGAATGTTGTATACATAATAAATAAATAAATCTTTAAAAAAAAAAGAAAAGTTTGCAACATCAGCAAGTCATTTACTTCAGAGAAATAAAAGTAAAGAGCGAAGCATAAACAGGACAGTTAAGGAATAGTGTGTCATTCATAGCATCGCAATAATTGTACATTAGACATGGCACACTTCAACCTAATTCATAACACACGGTTTTACACAGAAGGAAATGTGATCACAGAAATCTCATTTTATACATCAATAATTTTCAAAATATTATCTGGCCAATCAACTGTGTGCCCTGCATTTCTTGAAAATTAACTGAATATCTGGTACTTTAATATTTTCTAAAATAAACAGCAATGACTACTCCAATGATCAATGTGTAAATCCCTTGACAAAGAAGATTAAGTGGTTTAATCAGGCTCCTGGACCATGGGCTCTCCTGCCAGGAGCACAAGAGATTGCTATTGAGAAAGTCAGGGTCACGCCAAAATATATATTCAACAGTAGAAAAGGGTAGTGCTGAAAGGTGCTCATCCTTGATTCAAGTATTTATAGAAAACAATTTTTCAGGATTCTTTCTGGGTGAGACTCAAGTCTAAGCATAGAAACTGAGTGGGAACACAAGAATAGTCCATTATCTACACATTAGGGCTGATGTCACTGGAACTAATCAAAAAGCATCCACTTCTCTAGATAGAAGCCACATAGCTGATCTTGAGATGTGCAACATATATCAGCTGAGTATGGCTCATATTATACAGAGATTGAAACAGCAAGAACACAACCAACGCACAATCTGCGCCAAGTCCTCTGTGCTTATATTACAGTTCTCACCTTGTTATTTTTTTGGGTCTCCTGAGTATATGAATGAATGGGTCTCTGATTCTTGTACCTGTCCTTAGAGCTCTTTTTTTTGTTGGGTTGTCTTGTCCACCCTCAATATAATTTTTTAATCATATTACATTTTATTTTATTAAGTTCGATTGTTATTTCTTAGAAGTCTCTTCTTTTTTAATGAGAGACAGAAAGGGAGTAGATCTGGGTGAGTGGGGAGGTGGGAAAGAACTGGGTAGAGTAAGGAAGAGAAACCTGTAATAATTTTTTTATTGTATGAATCTATTCTCAATTTAAAAAAAAAAGAAAATGCAAGTATTGTCTGCTGGCATTACCTAAGTTATTGGTACCTATGTCCTCGTGACATTTATAATACCATGCAATGTATATCCGAAAACAATGATACAAAGAGTGACATTCACTGTCATTCTTAAGGCTTTCTACATGCAAAGCAAGTATGGTATGCCACAGCTCCTCTATGAGGAAATAAAACAAGCTACCACTGCTTGACAAAAGGGATTTACTGGCCATAGACCTTAAGTTTGACAGACCCTTCAGAGTTGTCATACTTTCCCAAGCTTGGTCCTTCAATAGCAAATAGGAGACATACTCATGTCTGTAACCAAGTGAATAGCATTATTCATAATAGAATTCGCTCCTCATAATTTTACTTTGCTCAACCGTTTTCCTTCTCTCTAACTTTGTTTCATCTGTGTTCAAGACTGATTTCAGAGCCTTGTGCGTATTAAGTAATTGGCTTGTATATTTAAGAAACATCCCAACTCACTCAATCATTTGTAATAAGTTTAAAGTATATAGTTGTATTTTAAGAAATAATGTTGAAAATGCAACTGTTATCTTTCAGAAAGTTCTTGGTGTGTGTGTCTGGTGTAATCCGGTGTGTGTCACAGTGAATTCATGTTTGTTAAATATGGGTGTCCTGTACTATGGATCATATGTGAAAGTCAGTGGACAACTATAGGTGCGGTAATACTTTCCACCTTGTTTAAAACACGGTTTCTTTGTTGGTTTTCCTCTGTCTGTTCCAGAATAGTTGCTCTGATTCCAAAGCTTCGAATATTTCCTTTTTGTATCTTCCTGGAGCTCTGGGATTACAAAAACTCCCTCTGATCCTCATTTTTATATGGATTGTAGGGATTCAAATAAAGGTTCTTGCTCTTGTGTATTGAGCACTTTTACCCACTGAGTAAACTCTTTATCTTCTGGTTAAAAATTTCTTTATGAAAACTCACCATTTGCCCTGTTATCAAGCAAAATAACCATTGAATAACCTACTCACTAATAAAAGTTCAAGCAAATTGTTCTGAAACCAGCATTAAATTGGATGTATGGCTCAAAAATAAAATCTTTGTACATGTAGATATAGGAATAATTTCAATAAATTTATCTGTCTTTCAAAGTTCAAGACTTTGTTTCTTCAGAGAAACAGGATATTTAAGTTTTCAAAATTCAATATCTAATTTTATAAGCATTTCATGGAACAAAGTATTTAAATGTGACAGTAGTTTTTGAAGAGTTAGAATGTTAGTAGGTATGTATATTCCACTGTATATATAAAGTTGAATTTATGTTAGGTTTCAATGAAGATTTCCTCTTTGTTGTTTTGTTTTCTATTCTACTGGCTGAATTAATAGAATCATTCATTTGAAGCTGAATAACCACACACTGAATATTCTCTGATATCAGATGCTTGTTAATAATCATATAGATAGATATCATTAGAGTATAGTTTCCATGAGATTTGAAAAGAAAACGGAGAGAAAGGTATCTTTGTTCAGTTCCTTGATGCACTCTCAGTTAGTAGGTTTTCCAGGCTGAATTACCTTGGAGAGTATAAAGAAAGAACAGAAGGTTCTAGCAGCAGATTGATTGATAAAGGTGAAATTCTGACATCACTTATGGAAAAAAATGAAGTGTCAAAATCCAGAAGCAAGGTCTACTAATAGGTATAAGTGGCTAAAGATATATTCTGTTCAGTGTAGGGCAAGGACTTACTCACTAAAAAATTCACCATTTCATTAAATTAATGTAGAAATATTTTAAGATGAAAAAGTAGGTCATGTGAGGAATTTTATCAAAAGTTTAACAATTCTGCACCTTCTATATTATGATTCTGTCCATAGCTGAACATTTCCATTAAAAACACATTTTACAGCTAAAATGGATAAATTACAATCTTATTATAAGCTGTAATTTGCAAATGAACTCATGCTATAACGTAAATAGGAAAGGTAAGCATTAATCTTTCATCTTTAATAATAAGTTCAACAATTCAGTAAAACCTGTGTATTCTGGCAGGTAGGTAAAATTCTGAGAAGTTGTAGAAAAAAAATCTGATGACAAAACGGTGGTAATTTGGAGCATAGAGTCATTGTACATTGAACATGAAATCCTTTTGTTGTTCCTGTGTACCTTAGGAATACTTTCCATAGTAAAATAGCAGAAAGTCAAATTCAAAGATTTCGGTAGAGAAAAAGATTCATTTTCTTAATAAAAAAATATATGAACTAGTCAGTGGTGGTGCTTGCTTTTAATCCCAGCATTTGGGAGGCAGCAGCAGGTGGATCTCTGAGAGTTTGTGGTCAGCCTGGTCTACAGAGAGAGTTAAAGCACAGCCAGGACTCTTTTAAAAAGAAACCATGTCTTGATAAACAAAAAGAAGAAAAACCCACATGAAATATGAGGAAGATAAAACACCCAAACTTGAGACTTGATGGTTCATATCTCACAAAATGACGCACATCTGTTTGTCCATTGAAGCTCAGTCTCTGTCAATTTGAAAAATAGTTAAGTCAGAGAGATGTGACTTAAAGCAGAAAAATACATTTCAAAACGCTGAAATATAAAATTTAGGGAATAAGTTATACTCAATGAATGTTTTAGCAAAGCAAAGAGCTTTGATTATAAATCTAGACATATAGAATATATAAAAAACAGCATGTTTGGGTTCTACAGGACTCTCTAAAACCTCTGAAGTAATATATATTACAAATATATAGTTTATAATATAGAAGTCCCTTTGTCTTTAAATTTTTAGAGTTTCATAGAAATGAAACTTCATACACTGAAGAATGCAGATATTCACCCTCCCCGCCAAGGATTCTCTATCGCCTTTCTTTCAACTTTACATCTTTATTTGATTAAGGCCTGTTAGGGGTAGGTGAGGGTCCAAAGCTTGATATCCACACCTCTTCCCAGGCGATCTACATAATAACAAAAAAAGGAGCAGTACATCCTGAGTCTTTTGTTAGGTGGCAACAGGTGGTCTAACAGGATAACAGCTGCCCTTAAAAGCTAATCATGGCCAGAGAACCTGGCTAAAAATATCTCCTACAAAATAAGTGCCTACAAGGTTAGTGTAATATGCAATTGAGGTCATCTTCTGTTGCGTGGAAAACCAACTACTATCCAAATCCTCAATAAACAAAGGTTCCCCCTTACCCAGCAATTGTCCTGTGTTTGATACTTCTTAGAAAATGATTGAACCTGAACACTATTAACACCATCTCTTCCAGGATTTAGTTGAATAAATCTTGACTAGGCCTTGTATAGGTAATAACAGCTACTTAAAGTTCTTATTTGTAACAGCTATTCCACATTCTGAACACAGTGTTTTTTCTACAATGTTCCTTCAGTGGAGATGGACTCAAAGGTTTGGGTCAAGAGACCATAGAAATCGTTAAAAAATTAAGTTCTCTGAGATAATCTTCTTTTTGATTTTTCATTCCAGTTAATTACTGGGCCAAGATCAACAGCTATGAGTGCTTGTTCCTCTTGTAAAAGACTGAAATTAATTTACCAGAATACATTCTAGGCAGTTAACAACTACTTGCAGCTCCAGCTTCAAGGGTCTAACATCCTTCCCAGTCTCTGTAGGAACCTGCACACATGCTCACACACATATAAAGAAAAATTAATGTGAATCTAAAATAGAGAGTTGTCACTAAGATTAATATTTGAGGGAGTATATACAGCATTAGTTTTTCTGTGCCTGTGTTTACTTATTTAAAATGATTTTTCCCAGTTCTACCCATTTAGTTACAAATTTCATTTTTCTTTATAAAAGAATAAAATTCCATTTTATATAAACACCACTTTTCAATAGCTATTCAATGATTGATGGAGACCTAAATTAATTAAATTTCCTAGCTATTGTGAATAGATCAGTAACAAATATGGATGGGCCAATAGGTTATAGAGATCTTTGGATATAGAGATCTTTCCCTGGGGTGGAATTTTTGGGTCAGAGTGATCTTATTTCTAGAACTTTAAAGAAACTCCATATTGATTTCTAGAATGTGACAGTTAGTTTATATTTTGATCAATTATGATTATTCAATAAGTATTATTTCCCCCGTACTTCTATGCCAGAAGCTGTCATTTGCTTTTTTTATCTTCTGTATTCTGCGTGCCTGGGAAGTTGAACCTTAAAGCAGATTTACTTTGTATTTCTCTAGTTGCTAATGATTGGGAAAACATTTAAATACTTATTAGACATTCACATTTCCTCTTTTGAAAATTATCCATTCACATCTGTTACCAATGTTTTAAATTTATAACTATGTAAACATATATAATTTTATATAAGTGTTTTGTCAACAAGTATGTATATGTGTGTACCACATGAAAGCCTGTAACCTCTTGAGTTTGGAAATCAGGATCAGATATTCCCTGCCTGTAAATGATTGCTAGCCACCATATGATACTTGTTGGCTGAGACTGTTCATTAATTTCCCAGATACCCAGACCCAAATAATTATACAGAAACTATATTAATTGCAACACTGTTTGGCCTATTAGCTCAGGCTAACTCTTACATCCTAAACTAGCCCATTTCTATTTATCTATGTATCACCACGAGGCTGTGGCTTATGTAAGGTTCTGACTGTCGTCTGCCTCCTTCAGCAGCTACATGGCATCTCTCTGACTCTGCCTACTCTGTCTATATATCTCTTCCAGCCTGGCTATATTCTGTGTCCTGTCACAGACTAAAGAAGCTTCTTTATTAACCAATGATAATAAAACATATTCAGAGCCTCCAGAGAGGAATCCCACATCATCTCCCCTTTTCTATCTAAACAAAAAAGAAGGTTTTAACTTTAACATAGTAAAATAACATATTATAATACAGTTATCAAGCAAGAATTATAGTTCTAATATTTCTTTGTGAATCTAAAGTTTCATATCTAATCTATCTTTTATCACAACTAAGGAAAACTCTAACTATCTGTCTTCAAATCCTCAAAGACTCCAGAAGGATATAATATTATCTAAGTAAACAGGAAGTGCATTGTAAGCAACTTCCAAAACTTTAGAATTTACAGAGACAAACAATGCTTCTATAACATAGTTGAGCAATGTCCTTGTGGACAATTAAGTATCCTTTGGATATATACCCAAAAGTGGTATTACTGGGTCTTGAGGAAGGTTGTTTTCTAATTTTCTGAGAAATCACCACACTGACATCCAAAAGGGCTGTACCAGCTTGCATTCCTGCCAGCAATACAGGAGTGTTCCCTCTATCCCACAACCGCTCCAGTATAAGTTGTCATCAGTGATTTTGATCTTGGCCATTCTTACAGGTGTTAGATGGCATAGTCAGAACATGGAATGAACCTAAATGCCCCTCAACCAAGGAAAATATACTACATTTACACAATGGAGTACTATACAGCAGAAAAAAATGACATCTTGAATTTTGCAGGAAAATGGAGGGAGCTCGAAAACATCATTTTGAGTGAGGTAACCCAGACACAGAAAGACAATTATCACATGTACTCACTCATAAGTGGTTTTTAAACATAAAGCAAAGAAAATCTGCCTACAAATAACAATCTCAGAGATCTTAGACAACAATGAGGACACTAAGAGAGACATATATAGATCTAATATACATGGGAAGTAGAAAAAGACAAGATACCCTGAGTAAATTGGGGGCATGGGGGACCTTTGGGGTGGGTTGAAAAGGAACGGGGAGGCAGGGAGGGGAGCAGAGAAATATGTAGAGCTCAATAAAAATCAATAATAAAAAAATACAGAGACACCTTGCTTGCTTCCTGGACAGTCACCCTTAGTTCTTCTGTATCATTGGGGCATCCAGCTTTAACTATAGGCCCATAGTATCTGCCAGATTTTCCCATGGGAAAGGAAATTTGATTATTTCAGCCTATCTTAGCAATTTGTCAGTCACTTTTTTGTATACTGCAGAATGCCTTGCTGTGGGAAGGTGTATAACTAGCAACTACCTGCCTACTGGGGCATGGCCTCATAGACTATTTACCTGGATGTGGAAGCACATCTGGCCCCCTTTTCTCTCTGCTTCCCCCTGATCTCCATTTGCTTTGGATCTGATTTTCATCCATCGTTCAAGCAGAGAGTCCTGACTTTGTAAGTTTTACCTTTTAATAAACATCAGACTATTAATTAGTTCTAAGCTAGTATGGGATTCCTTTTTTAAGCATTTGATCACTCCACCTTCACTTGTGACACCACTGCATTGATTCCGTTTCTAATGGGACTTTTGCTGCTCTCCTTGCTACCACGATGGAAGAAATCACATGAGGCCTCCATAAATACGGAGGTACCTCAATTTACTGTTTATAAGGTTTCAGTTTTTTTCTCCATATTCTATCATTAAGGAAGAATATGGTACTCCTAGGAATGATACAATCTTTACAGACTAATAATGAATGGCTAATTGAAAGGATTAAAATAATTGAAAATCAGAGGTTATCTGAACAAGTGGATACTATGATAGCCAAAATTTACTTCATATCTAAGGGTACTAGGAAGTTACCTGAAAGGGTTCAGGCTGTTGAATTTGACATTCAAAAATTATCACAGAGTTTTGATAAGGTAACAGACAGATTGTACCTTCAGGATGGCAATTTACACAATATCCAAGAGCAGTTCAAGGAGGAGATGTTGTCTTTGAAGGGAAACATTAAGAACTTGGAATCACAGGTGCAGGATGGGGACCAGAAAAGTGATACCATAGGGAAATCACTAGAAACATATGCAGGTCAGGAGATTCAAGCTTTACATGAGACTATGACAAAAAGATTTGAACTGATTGAAGAAATTATTGGAGCTATTGAACAGGGTAAGAAGGCACAAGGTCAGGATACAACGTCACCACCAGCTGTCAGAACTGGTTTACCCAGGGTTTTAGCATCATGCCCTGTAATTTACTCTGACAAAGCACCAACTTCTAAAGGCTCAAAGGGAGCCAAAGAAGGTAGATAGATGCCAATAGGAATAAATGATATAAAAGAAATTAAGCATGCTGTCATTAATATGGCTTGTACTCTGCATTAGTTAAGGAAATGGTAAGGACTTGGGCTTCTAATGTCAGGGCAACATCCCAAGATTTTTCTCAGTTAGCATCAGCAGTTTTAGATGATGGACCTTCCTTGATGTTTGGAATTCATTTCATGGAAGAACCCAAACATGTGGAATAGCAAGGAAGAGCAAAAGGTGTGGAGATTTCCCAGATCAAATTCTTGGCATAGGAGCATATGCTGATCCACAGGTCCAAGCTCTTTATAACAAAGAATTATTGTCCCTATGCCACAAAGCAGCCTTGAATGCTTGGGATAGAAAACAGAAGCAGGGAAAAGAATCAAGTCATATACCAGGTTTAGGTAGGGACAGGGAGAACCCTATACTGATGTTTTGCAAAGATTAATTAAGGCTCTGAACATAGGAGTAACAGACCCAGAAGCTAGATGAATAGTTCTTGAATCACTGACTTTTGAAAATTCAAACTTAGAATGCAAAAAGATAATTGGGCCTGTAAGGTCGAGATCAGCACCTATGAATGAATGGATTCAGCATACCATGAATTTTCAGACATTTAACTACAATGATGAATCTTGGGTAGGGGAAGCATTCCAAAGCAATGAGGGGACATCAACCTACCAAATGTTGTAATTGTGGTAAATTAGGATACCTGAAAAGGGATTGCAGGCAAGGAATTTCTAGGAATAATACCTCATCTCAGAAGGTCAAGAATAGGAAACCTTGGCCTTCAGGTATATGTAGGAGGTGTGGTAAAGGTTGACATTGGACCAATGAATGCAGATCAACAACAGACAGAAAAGGCAACTCGATACCATCGGGAAACCCCTTAAGGGGCCTCTCACTGGCCCCCAAGCCAAAAGTGGCCCAGTCGTTCCCAGTAACCATGGAGGACTTGTCACACCAGGAAAATTAAAAACTCTAGAACCTCTGTTCAAGACCATAATGTTCTAAATGACAGCTCAAGTTTGGAGAATAAGTGAGAAATTCAAATAGGAAATAAGAGGCATATATTTTGGCAAACTTCTATAAAGGATCAGAGCCCAAAGCTGAGAGTACATATAAATGGAATTGTGATTGTTGGCTTGATAGACACAGGAGCAGATGTGAGTATCATCACTCCAAAATCTTGGCATCCACATTGGCCTCTTCAAGAGGCAGATGTTCAGTTACCAGGAATTGGAACTATATCTTGAGTTAAACAAAGCACGAGATGGATTGACTGTATTGGGCCAGGAGGTCAAAAAGGAAAGCTAAGGCCATTGTAATTGCAATAAATTTATGGGACCATGACCTGCTACAGCAATGGAATACCAATATTAACATTCCTGTAGTCCCAGGAATTCATAATTCTGGGAAGGGTATAATAAGGTAGTATACACAAAGGCCACCAGTCATTAAGGCTATACAAGAACATAAAGCAACTAACAAACCTTTAGAGGTACCAACAGCCCTACCTTTAAAATGGTTAACTGAGAAGCCAATATGTGCTAAGCAATGGCCTCTAGCTGAAGATAAATTGCAGGCTTTACAACGATTGGTACAGGAGCAATTAGATGCTCAACATATTGAGGAATCAACTAGCCCTTGGAATTCTCCTATGTTTGTTATAAAAAAAATCATGAAATGGAGAATGGTGACAGATCTAAGAGCTGTCAACAAGGTAATTCAACCTATGGGCCCTCAACAGTCTGGAATTCCTCTGCCTTCTCTTTTGCCAAAAGGATGGCCTCTTATAGTTATTGTTTTGAAGGATTGCTTCTTCGCTATACCTTTATAAGAAAAAGATAGAGAAAAGGTTGCTTTCACGGTGCCTACTTATAATACTTCTCAGCCTACTAGGAGATACCAGTGGACTATCATCCCACAGGGAATGCTCAATAGCCTCACACTGTGTCAATACTTTGTGAGTCAGCAATTGGAAATAATACATAATCAATTACCTAAATCTATAATTCACCATTACATTGATGACATTTTGCTATCTGATTCAAGCATAGATACTTTAGAAAGAATGTTTGAAGAAGTAAACATAGTTTTACCTAAATGGGGATTGCAGATTGCTCCTGAAAAAATGCAGAAAGGAGATTCTGTCAATTATCTAGGTTATAAAATAGGATTACAAAATATTAGGATGAAAAAGGCACAAATTAGGAGAGACCTGTTATGGACTCTTAATGACTTTCAAAGATTGTTAGGAGACATTTCCAGCCTACGACCAGATGTTGGGATAATGCTTGATATAATAATTCATTTAAACAAAATATTAGATGGCGAAAAAGACTTGAATAATCCCAGAAAATTATCAGCTGAAGCAGAAAAGGAACTGACAATGGTTGAGGAAAAATTACAGGAGGCACATGTGGCTAGGGTGAATCCAAATCTTAGTTGTATTCTAGTCATATTGCCTTCCAGAATTTCTCCTACAGGAATTTTAATGGAGAGGGAAGATATTATTTTAGAATTTATCTTTTTACCACATAAACCAAGTTAAAAATATAAAAACTTATGTGGAAAATGTCTCTGAATAAATTATGAAAAGTAAACTGAGACTTCGTCAACTAGCAGGTATAGACCCAGCAGAAATTATAGTGCCTTTCACTACTGATGAAATAAAAAAGTTATGGGAAGACAATGAACCATGGCAAAGACTTTGTGCTAATTTGTTTTGGGAGAAATTAATAGTAATTATCCCAAAAGCAATAGACTTAACTTTATAAAGAGAACTTCTTGGATTCTTCCTCGAATTGTATGTGATGCTCCAATAACTAGAGTCTGTACATTTTATACTGATGCTAATAAATCAGGGAAGGCAGGTTATAAATCAGATGAGTGGAATAAGGTGGAACAAAGTCCTTATATTTTGTTCAGAAGGCAGAATTATATGCCATTCTTATGGCACTGTTACCTGCAGGAGCTAACACAAAGGGTACTTAAAGGAAGGAAATCTGGAAGATGGATGTGTTCCACTTTGCAGAATTTGGAAAATTAAAATATATACATCACACCATTGACACTTATTCAGGCTTTCAATTGGCATCACCTTTAAGCTCAGAAAAGGCTGATTCAGTAATCACACATTTGTTGGAAGTCATGGCCATCATGGGTATACCTGCAAAAATAACAACAGATAATGGTCCAGCTTATGTCTCTAGAAAAATGAAACCTTTTTTTTGCTTATTATAATATAAAGTATGTTACAGGTATAACACAAAATCCTACAGGTCAAGCAGTTATAGAAAGATCAAATTGAACTATAAATGATATGTTAAACAAACAGAAAGGGGAGGAAAATGCCCCCAGAAATAGATTACATAATGCGTTATTAACCCTGAATTTTCTTAACACTAATGAGAAAGGGACAACAGCATCAGAAAGACATTGGATAATGGAAAAGTCTGCTGAACTAAATCAACTGGTTTAGTTAAAGGATGTGCTGACCATGAAATGGAAGCCAGGAGATGTGCTGAATTGGGGAAGGGCTTTTGCTCTTGTTTCTACAGGAGAAGAAAAATTGTGGATACCATCAATATTAATAAAGGTTCAGTTTCAAGAGGAGAAACCTCTTGGAAAGGAGAAATGACAGTTCATCCACAATGATGATAATTATACAGGTGGTAAGAAAAACATATAGGATGGGGGCAGGGTTCTGTTCTTATCTCTGTAGGAAAACACTCATCTTCAAAAGATTCAAGGGGCCCTGGATGTTTGAATACTGACACATGGTAAAAGCTACTACCCAATAAGGATGAACAAGAAAATCAAATATGTTAGGTAAATAAAAACTTATATATATATTATATAGAGTTATATATTATACATATGTAAATATAATAGATAGAGTTATAAATATATAGACCTGGTTTTGGAGTTGGACACTGGCTCAGTCCTTCTCTAATTCCAAGCCTTTTGTGAAGAGAAAAACCCAGAGTTTCTGTCTCAAGTCAGGAGCCATGATATGGGACAGAAAGAAAAATGAATTTAGAAAATATCTAATGTGATAGAGATGTGAAAAGACGATGTGAAAAACTCCTTTAAAGAAATGGATGAGAAGACTAACAAAGTTAGTAGAAATTAATAAATCCCTCAAAGATACCCAAGAAAACCAAAGCAATCAAACAGGTAATGGAAACAGTTCAAGACTTGAAAACTGAAATGGAAACATTGAAGAAAACATAAACCGAAGGATGGCTGGATATGGAAAATCTGGTAAATGAACAGGAACTACAGAGACAAGTATAACCAAAAGAATACAAGAGATAGAAGAAAGAATCTCAGATGCTGAAGATACAATAGAGGAAATAAACTCATTGATCAAAGAAAACAGCATATCCAACAAATTCTTAACATAAAACATCCAGGAAATCAGGGACACCATGAAAAGACCAAACCTGAGAATAATAGAGGTAGATAAAGGAAAAGAATTCCAGCTCAAAAGTCCAAAAAATATATTCAACAAAATTATAGAAGAAAACTTTCCCAACCTAAAGAAGGATATTCCTATGAAGGTACATAAGCAAACACAACACTAAATAGACTGGATCAAGAAAAAAATCCCCTCGCCATATAATAATCAAAACACAAAACATACAAATAAAGAGAGAATATTAAGAGCTGCAAAGGAAAAAGGTCAAGTAACATATAAAGGTAAACCTATCAGAATAACACCTGACTTCTGTTTGGAAACCATGAAAGCCAGAAGATCTTGGATAGATGTGCTGCAGACACTAAGAAACCATGGATGCAAGCCTAGACTACTATACCCAGCAAAGCTTTCTTTCACCATCGATGGAGAAAACAAGACATTCCAGGATAAAAGCAAATTTAAGCAATACATAGCCACAAACCCAGCCTTATAGAAAGTACTAGAAGGAAAACCACAACTAAAGGAAGCAAACAACACCCATAATAACACAGACATGTAACAACCCTCCACCAGCACAACTGAAAGAAGGGAAACACACAAAATCTACCACCAAAAAAAAAATAATAATAACCAGAGTTGACAACAACTGGTCATTAATATCACTTAATATCAATGGACTCAATTCACCTATAAAAAGGCACAGGTTAAGAGACTGGATACAAAAACAGGATCCAACATACTGCTGTTTACAAGAAACACAAGTCAACCACTAAGACAGACATTATCTCAGAGTAAAGGGTTGGGAAAAGGTTTTTCAATCAAATGGCCCTAAGAAACAAGTTGGTGTGGCTATACTAATATCTACCAAAATCGACTTCAAACTAAAATCAATCATAAGAGATGGAGATGGACACTTTATACTCATAACAGGAATAATTCATCAGGATGAAGTCTCAGTCCTGAATATCTATGCCCCTAATATAAAAGCACCCACATATGTAAAAAAAAGAAACATTATTAGAACTCAAAGCACACATCAAACCACACATACTGATAGTAGGAGATTTCAACACTCCTCACTCACCAATGGACAGGTCAACCAGACAGAAACTTAACAGAGAAATACGAGAACTAACAGATGTAATGAATCAAATAGACTTAATAGGCATCTATAGAACACTCTACCTAAACAGGAAAGAATATACCTTCTTCTCAGTATCTCAAGGAACCTTCTTGAAAGTTGATCACATACTCGGTAACAAAGCAATCATCCACAGATACAAAAATTGGAGTAACCATCTGTGTCTTATCAGATCACCATGGAGTAAAGTTAGAATTTAACTCAATTCCATGCCCAGAAAGCCCACAATCTCTGGAAACTGAACAGTCAACTACTGAACCAATCTTGGGTCATGAAAGAAATAAATAAAGAAATTAAATTCTTCCTTGAATTCAATGAAAATAAAGACACAACAAACCCAAACATATAGGACACTATGAAAGCAGTGCTAAGAGGAAAGTTCATAGCACTTAGTGCCCACATAAAGAAAACAGAGAAACATTAGTGACTTAACAGCACACCTGAAAGCTCTATTAAAAAAAAAAAAAGAGGAATAGAAGACTGGAAATAATCAAACTGAGTGCTGAAATCAAAATATAGAGACAAAAAAATCCAAAGAATCAATGAAACAAAGAGCTGGTTCCTTGAGAAAATCAACAAGATCAACAAACCCCTATCCAAACTAATCAAAATGCAGAGAGAGAACACTCAAATTAACAAGACCAGAAATGAAAAGGGGGACATAACAACAGACACTGAGGCAATTCAGAGAATCATTAGGTCTTACTACAAAAGCCTGCATGCCACAACATTGGAAAATGTAAAAGAAATGTACAGAGACCCACATCCTCATCAGAGCAATGGACTGAGCTCCCAAGGTCCAGTTGAAGAGCAGAAACAGAGAGAAGATGAGCAAGGAAGTCAGGCCCTTGAGGGGTTGGTCCACCCACTGAGACAGTGTACCTGATCTAATGGAGCTCACCAAATACAGCTGGACTGGGACTGAACGAGCATGTGTCAAACTGGACTCTCTGAATGTGGCTGCCATTGGTGATGGACTGAGAAGCCATCGATAATGGCACTGGGACCTGTCTCTTCTGCATGTATTGACTTTTTGGGACCCTAGTCTATTTGGATACACACCATTCTAGGCCAGGATGGAGAGGGGAGGGCCTTGGATTTCCCACAGGTCAGGGTATCCTGCCCTTTCTTAAGGATGGAGGGGGAGAGAGGAGGGTTAGCTGGGGAGCAGTAGGGTAATGGGAAAAGGGGAGGAAGTGTTAATTTTTGAATGACTGGATTATATCCAGCAAAGCTAGCTGTTAAAATTTTTGGAGAAATAAGCCTGGTGCTGGTGGCACACATCTTTACTCCTAGCACTTGGGAGGCAGAGGCAGTCGGATCTCTGTGAGTTCGAGGCCGACCTGGTCTTCATAGTTCCAAGACAGGATCTAAAAGCCACACAGAGAAACCCTGTCCTGAAAAACCAGAAAAGAAAAAAAAATAATGGAGAAATAATGATTGCATTTTTATAGATGCACTAACTAAGGCAATTCGTGATAACCAAACCACTATTGCTTTAGGGAGTTAAAGTGTACCCCAGAAAGCTAGACATAGGTCTACCTCATGTTACAGCTATATCACCCACAATCATACATCCAAAGGACCCTATCCTACTGTAGATGTACCACTCATCCATGTTCACTGCTGGTCTATTTACGATAGCTAATAAATGGAAAGAGTCTAGATGCTCATCAACTGATAGACAAATAATGATAGAAATGGTACATTTACAGAAGAGAGTATTATTTAGCTCTTAAGAAAAATTATGAAATTCACATTTAAATGTATGGAACTGGAAATTATAACTCTGAGTGAGATAACCCAGTTCCAGGAAGACAAATATCACATATTGTCTTATTTGTGGATATTAGATTTGAATTTTTAGATAGGTGTGTCTAATTTGAAATGCACACAGAGGACAGGAAATTAATAAGGACCATAGGGAGGGGAGGCTTTCAAGGGAGGGAAGATTGAATACAGTGATATAAAGAGGAAAAGTGAATAATGGAACAGGAAGGGTTAAATTCCAGTGGGGTATGGAAGAGCAGGGGAAAACAGGGAATATTTAACTGGGAGGGATAATTATCTCCAGAGATCTTTTGTAAACATCACAGGAAAAATTACTACTGTAAAAATTCCCTAAAATATAAACAAACACACACACACACAGAACTTAAATAGAGTTTCCTTATAATGGGGAAATAATGCCTTTAATATGTACCACAGGTTAACACATTAAAAAGTCCAGTATCAGGATTAAGTTACCTTTATTTCAGTTGTTAACTAGTGAGGTTCTTTAGACTCCCAAATATTACAAGCAATTGCCATTTGCTCTTGGCTACCTTTGAGAACTTGATGGTTAGGCCCTATTGCTGTAGACACCATGTATTTAAGTCATAGATGATGGAGAAACTAAGGTTGTACTAACCTGGAAGCCTCATTCCTACTGACTAACTCTAAGTGCTGGAAGGTGCTATGCATTCCTACCAGAAGAGAAAAGCAGACACCACTCTTACCCAGTGATGAGCCCTGTGAACTGCAGTAAAGATGGCAAAAGATGTCCATTGGTGTCATAGTGTAATAACTACCTTAGTAGTAGCTCTCGTTACTCATCTCAATAAAAACCCATTGGTTCACAAAAAAAGAACTGTAGAAAATGGCATTTAATTTAACTTAGAGTTCTGTGGTAGTGAAACACTATTGCTTCTGGCAACACCAATCTATTCCTGAGAGAATGTTGAGCACCAAAGACACTCCACTTGGAGCTTGTCTTCTTCTTTGCCAAACTGGCCTTTGGGCAAGGAACTGCCCATACCTCAACTACTGACAAAATACATAGTATCTGGAAATGGATAAGCAGAACTGTCAAATCTTACCAAGACAGGGTAAGACGGTTTTGAAAATTTTCTTGCCTTTAAAAATAATCTGTTAGTTATTCTAGGCCTTAGCCAAAGTTGGTTGCTTCAACGTTGCAAATGTGATGTTGGGTGAATTCCCTGGTAGCCAATTGTCTCTATGATTTGTTGCATGTTTTAGAAGTTGTTTGACTGCACTTCTTAATTTCTTAGGTAACATTATTTCCCTTCTCAGATCTTCGATGGGGTTGAAGACTAGATAAATGTAGATACTCTCCTCTCATGACCTTGGCCAAGTTATTTATTATATAAGACTTAAGCTAGTTAGAATAGGATATTTGTCCTTATGTATATAATTTTGTAGTAGGTTTAGAACTCTCTTATTTAAAAGAAAAGGGGAGGTGCTGCGGGAAGGTTTTTGCTAGCAACTACCCACCTACGGGGGTGTGGCCTCATAGACTAATTCCCTGGGTGCAGAAGCGGGTCCATCCCCCTTTTCTTTCTGCTTCCCCCTGGGCTCTGCATGCTGTTCAGTTTGCTTTGTATCTGATCTTCATCCATCGTTCAAGCAGAGAGTCCTGACTTTGTATGTTTTACCTTTTAATAAACACTGGTTTATTTCTTAGTTCTGAGCTAGTGTGGGATTCCTTTTTTAAGCATCTGATCACTCTGCCTTCAATGTCTGGCAGTTTCTTCTGTGAAGCAGGAACACTGAAGGAGCATGATATCTTTTGGAATTTTCAACAGTTACTTTTATCCAGTTCCTGCACGTCCAGTTCATATAGCATACCATCAATGAGTACAGGCAAGAGCAGTTTCTTTCCCAAATGGCTAGCCTTGTCATACTGAAGGCAAATTTCATAACAAGTTTCTTCAATTCCCTTCATCTTCTGAAAGTAATTTGTGCTTCCAGAAGCAGACATGTCTCACTCTTGAGAAAAGTCTAAGTTCTTAAAACTTTTAAATATCATATTCTGTTGAAGATTATCTATCTAACTGAAATATATCTCTGCATATCTAGAAAATCTAACTAACATGACTGCAAGTTTGGTTATTCTAAATGACTACTTATCTGAAATTTTTAGTTATACATTTTTTTCTTTTTAAAGATAGGGTTTCTCTGTAGTTTTGGAGCCTGCCCTGGAACTAGCTCTTGTAGACCAGGCTGGTTCAACCTTACAAGTTCCACCTGCCTCTGATGCCCGAGTGCTGGGATAAAACGCATGCACCACCACCTCCTGGCAATATACATTACATTTTTAAATGAGCTGTCTAAACTTAATACTATAAACAAGAACAAAATTCATATAACAAAACTGACCCTAAATTTGTATCAACATATCAAGATACATACCAATGCAAAGTATTCATCTTTATAACGTATCTCCTTTATTTTTTAAAAGCAATTCTGACCATTAATGTTTTATACCCATCCTTTTTAAATGAAAACAAACAATTATAAGCAATAATTTTGAAAATCCAGGTGTACTTTTCTCCAAACTGCTTCCCTCTGTTTGTTGGATGAAGTATTTTTATGGTTCACAGAGAACATTCAGGGGGTCTTGTTCCATCAAACCACATTGGGCTGGAAGGAATCCACAGATTCACATCTTCTGTGGAAACAAAAGCAGAACATATTTTCCAAAGCAACGTATCCTTAGACTCAAATTTTGTAGTCAAGATACCTTTATGCTGATTTAGCTTAGCAGCTCTCAGAAACAAATATCTCTCTGCAGTAAAAAATTTCAAATAAAACACAACAGTTTGCATAGTCCAGACTCTGTATTTTCCATCTTTACATGACTTATTTTTCTTTACTTCTTTAATCTATGACTGTCTTTACTTTCATATTACCTTTACCATCTCTTTAAAGACTTTACTTCTTTTTATCTCTGTCTATACTATTTTCCCTCTCTCTCCCAAAACTACATACATTTTAAAAGACACTGTGTCTCATTTAGAGGTCTTTTATGTCTGAATCTGCCCTAGTGTGCATCTGAAATCCTTTTCTGACAAGAAGCATTTTAATATGGTAAGTAGTGTGGTTATGGCAGCCCTTAATGCTGACTCCACCTCTCTTGGCCTTTCAATATGGCAAAGGTACGGTTAACATCAGCTCTGGGACTGCTAGGTGGGAGTAATGCTAACCACCTCAACTCTGGAAAGTACCATGCAGCATGTAAACCCTTTTTTCAAATTAAAAGCTAAATCTGCCATGCAGTGCACTGTGAAATGTCTCCATGTATGGTGGCAGGAATCCACCATGCTTTCCTACCTGTGTACACCTATCATACCTGATCCAGTTACTTGTCCAGGTGGGGTTACTAAGCAGCAAGAATGTTCTCAGCTACTTTCCTCCTCACACCAGGTGGGCATACAAGCCAGAGAAGTGACGTGTGTGGCTGGCCACACGGGTTAGCCCCAAATGTATGGGCCCCATTTTGTAAACAGAGACTGCTCTTTCATTTCCCAGCCACCCAAAAGAGAATAATCACACAGAAATTATATTAATTGTACCACTGTTTGTTTTATTAGATCAGGCTTCCTATTACTAACTCTTAGATCTTATATTAACCCATTTCTATTAATCTATGTATTATTAACTAATGGTAATAAAACATATTCACAGCATACAGAAGGGAATACCATATCAAGTACTAGGAATCTAAGCTTAGTCCTCTGCAGTGTTTTGGCTTTTAAATTCTCACTGTGCAGTATTAATCTAATTAATATTTATCAATAAAAGTCAGTAGTCAAATATTACCCCAGTAAGAACGTGAAAGATCAGAAAACAGGGATCAATCACCAGTTGCTTTCTACCTCTTCTGTTTCTCTGTCCAAAAGAACCAAGATCCTCTCCCAGCCACACCTTACCACTTCCTGTTTCCTATTTCCCACAGTCCTGCAAACCTGTATGGTCAGCTTGTGCAAAGCTCCACCCTATGCCTCCAAACAAGGTTTATTTCTCAGAACACATTCAAACTACCACACAAAATGAATGTTTTCTAGGTAGTTATCATCTATTATTTGCAAATCAGGCAAATACATTTCTCCCATTCTGATGAATTATTTCTTTTTTTGCACAAAACCTTTTAGTTTCCTAAGGCCCCATTTGCCATTTGTTGGTTTTATTTCCTGAGTGACTAGTGCCCTGTTTAGAAATTCTTTATTTCTGCTTATATGTTTTCTAGTGTATTTCATAACTTCTTATACAGCCATTTTAAAATTTCAAGTTTTATGTTGTAGTCTTTGGTCCAATCGAAGGTTGAATTTTGTGCAGGAAGAGAGATAAATGTCTAGTTTCCCTTTTCTACATGTAAAAATACAGTTTGCTGAACACCACTTGTTGAAGATTCTGTTCTTCCAGTCTGTTATCTTGTGTCTGTAGTTAAACGTGGTTCTCTATTCTATTTCATTGTTTTATCTGCTTGCATTTGTGCCAGTATCATGCTGTGTCATTACTATGACTCTGTAGTGTAATTTGAGATCAGGGATGGCAAGGTCTCCAAACATTGCTATTTTTGTTGCAGAAATGCCTGAACTATTTGAGGGTTTTTGTATGTTTCCATATTAATTTTAAGATTATTTTTGAGTTTCTATGACAAAATAGCTTAAGGATTTTATTTGAAAACCCTTATATCTTTGTTATTGCATTGGATAATAAGTTTTAATATTCTCTTTTGTAAAAGAGCACCTTCAAAATAGCACATGCAATTTTAAAGACATTTGGGAAACATTAATATACAAGACAATAAAATGCATGCATGCATGCATGCCTTTATTATGAATTATATACACACGTGTGCTTTCCTACATGAGTAGTGTGAAGGGTGTCTCCTAATGAACAAAGACACTATAGCTTACAGCAGAGGAAGGATCATGCGAATCATATTCTGAGATGTGAAGGATTCTAATTCTGACCCTCCAATGAGTACTTGCAGCTATTAATTCTGAAATCAGAATAATTAAAGATTTTTACATTTGTTTATCTCTGTTCCTAATGGAAAAAGAGTTCCCTTTTAAAATCAAAAGCTCACTAGGAAAAGATCAGAGGTCAAAATAAACAAACAGGAATGTTCAGAAGAATGCGTGAGTGACAGGAGGTTTAGTAGAAGAACTACATGCATAAATAAAAGAGATGAAACAGAATTTATAACTAGAGAATTTAGAACATCCAACTGACAGCTGGTATAATATTTTTCTGATTATGGTGTTGAATTGTTAAGTTTTGTAGCCAGAAATTTAGCTCTGTTAAGAAATTCAAGTCAAAACACTATAATGAGTGAGATAACCCAGACCCAAAAAGATGGATATGGTATGTACTCACTCATTAGTGAATTCTAGCCATAAACAAAGGACATTGAGCCTATAGTTCTTGATCCTAGAGAAGCTAAATAATAAGGGGAACCCAAAGAAAAACATATATAGATCCTCCTGGAAATTGGAAGCAGACAAGATTGCTGGGCAAAAGTTGGGAGCGTGGGGGTGGGGGTGGGGGTGGGGAGAAGCCAATGATAATGGCACTGGGATTTGATTCTACTGCATGTACTGGCTTTTTGGGATCCTAGTCTGTTTGGATGCACACCTTCCTAGGCCTGGATACAGGGGAGAGGGCCTTGAACTTCCCACAGGGCAGGGTAACCTGCCATCTCTTAGTACTGGAGGGGGAGGGGAGGATGAATGAGGGAGTGGGAGGGAAGTGGGAGGAGGGGAGGAGGTGGATATTTTGCATGGTATTATTTATAAAGCAAAATAATAATAAAAGATAATCATGACAAATGAGGTTATGTGGGTGGGGCCCTAATACTGGACTTTGCAGGCTTGCAGGCTATGAGAGAGAGAGAGAAAGAGAGAGAGAGAGAGAGAGAGAGAGAGAGAGAGAGAGAGAGAGAGAATTGCCTGGAGGTGAGGAGTAGTCCTGGGAGGAGTTAAGGGGGGAGTGAGGGAAGAGAATGAGGAAAATCCATTGTATGCATGTATGAAACACATAAAAATAATAACAATATTGTATTCATAAAAAAGAAATTCAAATAATAATATTCTTATTCAGAATTGTACTTTCACTACAGAGATAATTAAATTTTATCCTCAAATAAATCATTATGTTCTAGGAATTCTTTTTAATTTGATCCCAGTGGTCATTAGCTAATGGAAACACATTTAGTTGGCGTTAAATACCGAAATTATATTACACATGGCTGATGTCTAATAACTTGTCCATTTACAGTTTTTGGTGCAAATTTTAAAGTCAAGTAATGGTCTTTTCTGTGGTAGTTCAGATGTTATGGCTCACTGTTGCTATAAATAATTTGTAGGGCATTTATATACTTTGAAATCTTGTAAAGCTCTTCCTTATAAATCTGTTAATTAATTATTATAAATAATTAAAGAACATACTTTAAAATAAATCATTCCTGAAATTGGGAAGAGGAAAGGCAGACACAGTTGCAAGCCAGATACAGAGAAAGCAAGATGAGAATGCCTTACTGAGAAAAGGTACCAAGCCACATGGATAAATATAGATAAGAATTGTCTGAGGATTCTTGAATCAGACAAGGTACTTTGTCTAATGGAGAAGTGTAAATTCAAAAATTTTTCTCATTTTTACTTATTTTATTCTTCTTTGCTTTCAATGTCACATAAAATGCTTTTACATTTTTTTAGTGTTTTTATAAAAGCTACTTTTATTTCCTCAATATGAAAGTCATAGAAAATAAAGTATCTGAAATGGTTGATTCCCTTTGTCATAAAATATAAATGCACTTAAGAAAGACATATCCATTTAAAACAGGTATCAAATATGTTACTTTTCGAGTCTTAGGTGTATTTCTACATAGAAGCTGCTCAGTAAATATGACTCTCATGTGTGGAAATAGGACTGTTATGATTTTTACAACAGAACCTAAGCCATTTCAACATAAAATTTTTAGTTTATCTGGCAACTGATAAAAACCTAACAACTTAAGAGAATTTTTGCACCTGATGTTTGTTAAATGATATATTTGAAACATGGCACTGCTCCCAATTGTTCCTGCAAGTAACCTTTACTTTGTTTCTATACCTGTACAGTTGTCAGCAGTGACAGTGAACTGTGGTTGGACAGCTGCCTCCACTGGTGATTCTGTTTGTTCATAATTCAGTGGAATGCTACTCCTGCAGGAGATATTTTTAATGTGCTAATTTTCATGTTGCTGAATATTTGTCTTCAGAAATAACTATTGGAGGTATATGATTAAATAAGTTTTTTTAGATATTGTTAGATTTTCCTTCAAATAGCTGCATATATTACAGTCCTATTACTATGGATGAAGTACTTATATTATTTTAACATTGGCTCTCTGATCCTCATGGATGCATTTGTTAGGTGATTAGCTAATATGTTTCATGATAAATTGAATTATGGGCCTTATACTACACTGTCCATTATTTTCTCTAATATTCTTCATCTCCAGTTTCCTGTAGCTTCCTCTGTTTATCACAGTTCTTCACCTAAAGCTGCTTTCATTGGTATAGAAGAAGTTGGGCAATTTATATTTATGTGATTTCTCCTTAAATCAGTTCTAGTTTTCACTTTGAAACAAACAGCTGTTGCAACTCAACAAGGAAAACTTAGTTGATTTCTTATGCAAACTACTCTACTGTGACTCATTTTTTTTTCTGCTCATCTTACCAGTTGAAGTGGGCTGTAGGCAGCATTGACTTATACCTTCTACTACTTCTTGTGCATGGCAGAAACATGAAGAAGACTTATCCAGAATATTTCCACACTAGATGCAATGGATGCAAATGTAATAAATACACCCCAAAGATGCAATAAAATTTAATATTTTACCTAAACTCAAGAGCATCAAGATTCAGCCATAACATGCCAATCTTTCAAATCTTGAGTCAAGGTAGTACATCTGTCATAAAATATGGATAGGAAAACAGAATCCTCTAAAACAGATGTGCAAGCAGTAAGAAAATAATCCTGCTACTCTCCAGTCTCAACTATAGAAAATTTTTCAAAAGTATTTTTTAGAAAGGATACCTGAACATGACAGCATTATATATAAACAACACCACAAAATTTTCCAGTAGTTAATGCCATCATATAGTACTGTTCGTTCATAAAACTAACACTAATTTTATGTCATTTTCCGAGTTGACAATGATGTTAAGGGTAGAGAAAGAAATATTTATTTGTGGTACAAGGATAAATATATCTGTGTGTGTGTGTGCCTTAATGGTACATACATACCTGCTTTAGGTACCTAAAATATTCAGTGATTTTTTTTTTAGTTTTACTCAACCTTGAACTTTATAAAGTAGTATTCCAGTTCCTTTAAAACTTGTTATATAGAAACTTGAGGAAGACACTTCATTCATTTTCTATATCAGTCACTCAAGTAAAGGACCGTTACCACATCATTCAATTTTCACATTTACATAATTTGGAAACTGGCTTATGTGAGAGAACTTTCTTTGAGGATATCATCTTTGCTTTTTGTTTCATTGCTTTAAAACTATGGTTATGTTGTCAAATAACACAGTGGATGACTCTCAAATTCTAGAGTGAACATGAATAATTCCACACCACATTAATAAAATTATGTGTTAATGAATACCCTCCCAGTGTAATCTTTCAAATATCTTGAAGTATTATTACTAGTACTTACTCTGGGGCTTCATCTAGAAATGTAATGTACTTGGAATTTAATAGGACGTATGCATAGGTAAGCAGAAGGCTTTGTGAGTTGACTCAATATTTCAGTAATGATTTGAAGTGATTAGTCAGTTTGTATATGTGACTTGCTACTGTAAAATATGGATCTTGGAAAGACGCATGTCTGTATATAAAAAGGTATTAAGATGGCATAATCTCAAATTTCACTTCAAATCTACCTCACATAATCCACATTTTCACAAGATTGGCAAGTCATTTATGGGCAAGTTAAAGTGTTACTCCAAGCGTATGGTGTACTGTGACAAAATGATATCTAGAAGGTAGCAGTTAGACAGGACTGATACAGGATTAAGCACAACAGAAATTGCTCTCATCAAAACTGGCAAATGTTGAATGGTTGTACTGTAGGTGGACATCAAGTACTTTCATAGGTTCAGTACTGATATCATCTACAGTTTATAACATGATTTTTGTGGCAATACTGGATAAAATTTGCATGTTGACCCTTCTATTACTTTTCTTTCCTTTGTTACAAAAATGTTACAATTAAAGATAAAATGAAAAACACCAATAAACAAGGTATAAAAACATCTTAAGGGAGGATCATTTTATACTGGCTTACAGTCCCAATTCTGTAAGTCAAGGCTGGAAATTGAAGTAAGCTGGGCAGTCACATCATATTCCAGAGCAGAGAAAAAATAAACACATATAATTACTTGTACCCACAAGGGCTCTATGTTTACAGAGTAGGACCTAAACACTGGAAATGAATGTCACTTCTCACTTTTGGATAAGTCTTTCTACATCAGTTCGCTCATAAACTAAGACATACCTGTAAGTCAACATCTCCTGGAACATTGCTCATTGTGATTACTTCCAGAGTGATTTTAGATTGTGTCAAGCTGAAAATTAAAACTAATCATAAGTAACAGAACTTCTAAGGAGATTTAATAATCGGGAATAAGAAGAAGGAATATGAAGAAAATTATCAATGAAAGAACACTACCAGACCTGACCAAATAACAGCTAAAATACAAATGCAATTTTAAGCAGAAAAAAATGTACAATACTATAAGTCCTCTAAAATTTATTACTATATGCTTCATATTTAGAAATAATTAACATTTAAAAAATAAATTTGTGGTAAGAGATATGTTTGTAAACTCATTGCTGTCATATTATAATACGAAAAGATAAATATATAGCATGGGGTATTAGTTCACTCTTTCACAGATATTTAGGAAGATGATAACAAATGATTATGTCATCCCAGAAGTCAAGGATACCCTGGAAAACATAGTAAGACACAACCTCTTATAGAAAAATAATAAGAGAAATATAGACACTAAGGAGAAAAGTGGTAAGAAAAAATTTTGTTGTAGGATTGTGGATGTGTAGTTAGGAGGAAATAAAAAGTTAGATTATATAATAAATAGCTGTAGAAAATTGTTAAAGAAAGTTAAAAATGTAAGTCAAAATGTGTAGCATGAGAAAACAGAACTTTTCTGTGCTATAGAATATATTCCACCTTTCTTTTTATTAAGATCTTTTTATTTAATGCACACTAGTGTTTTACTTGTATATACTCTATGTGAGGATGTCAGATCCTCTGGAACTGGAGTAACAGATTGTAATAGGAGGTGAGCAGGCCACATCCTGCCGCCCAGCTAGCTTAACCCCTGAAATAACCACACATAAATTGTATTCATAAAACACTGCTGGCCCATTAGTTCTAACTTCTTATTGGCTAACTGTTACATATTAGTTTAACCCATCTCCATTAATGTGTATCGCCACTTGACTGTGGCTTACCGGCATGAGTCTAACCAGCATCCGTCTCAGGCAGGAGGAACATGGCATCTGCCACATTGCCCTTTTTCCCAGCATCCAGTGCAGTCTACTCCACCTTTCTACGTTCTGCCCTAACAAAAGGTCAAGGCAGTTTCTTTATTTAACCAATGAAAGCAACACATAGTCAGAAGGACCTCCTACACCAACAGAGTTGTGAACTGCCATGTGGGTGCTTGGAATTGAACCCAGGTTCTTAGAAGAGAAGTCTGTACTTTTAACCACTAAGCCTCAGTCCCATTGTCCATATTTCCTTTACGAAATGTATTAAAGTCAGAAAATAAAACAGTAGAATATGGATAACTACCAGAGTTTAAAAAAAATGTAACTTTGATCCACCAAGGTCCTGATCAACTGACGAATTGCTCTGGGAACTCACTCAGCCAATAGCCTTTAAGATACCGGCCCACTAGGGATTGGTCTCTTTTACTATACATGCAGTCATAAAGTTTGTCTGCTCTCTCTCCCAGCTGCTGGATTCAGTTACTGTTTCATGTTCATGTACAGGACTCTGTTCTTTGAGTCTATCACTAAATAAATAACCCTTTATTATAGTCAGTTCTGAGATTGTGTGGAATTACTTTATATTTTCCATCTTCATTTGGCACCCATGTAAATCCCAACTCCACACTTACCCGGATAGGCCTTAAAAGACCCAAAGGTTTTCAGCCCAGAAACTCTCCCACCTCCACCCATGTGGCTTGATTTCACCTACTAAGCATTTTTCATTATTATTTTTTTTTCCAAAACCCTGCCACAGCACAGCTACTGCACAGCAACATGGCAATTTCCCAGGCTCATACATGTTTCCTCTCACCACCACCTTCCCTGCTGTGTGACAACTTGTACAGCTTCCAATTTGTATTCCCTGCTCTGGTATCCTTGATATTCTGGCCACCAAAAACTCTCTCCATGTACAGAATTGATTTAGTTACTCTAAATTTGTCAAACAAGGCGTATTTGTCAGTATTAAACCAGGCACCAATGCATGGAAGCAATGCAGGACTATTAGTGCCACTGCTAGTCACATCTCTCTGACACCTGGCTGAAACAATGCAGATTATTATACCTAAAACAAATTATTGAAATCTAATGGAGTTAAGCAAATTAATAAACTTGAAAGTTATATGATGGTAGAAAATAATATCATTCAGGAATTTAATAACCTTTTTGATTATACTATGGATGATATTCTTCAAGGCTTATATGGTTTTTCTGATATACCCATTTATTGGATAATGGGATTTCACTTTCTTTTTCATGTTATATCCTTAAGAAAATGGTTTGATGACAAAGCCAAAAATCAGGCACTTTTAGAAATGAGATGGTCTTTACTGACTAAAAATAAACAGCTAGCTGACAGGATTAATACCATCAAAAGTCAAACGTTAACTAAAAAAATACCATTAAAAAGGATAGCATTAATTTTACAGACAAAATTCAATCCATGTCAAAGGGTACTTAGAAATTATCTGAAAGAATTCATGTGTAATTTGATAATCAAAATTTGTTAAAAAGTTATAATAGGTTACTAGACAGAATATCTCTCCAGGAAACCAATCTGCAAGATATTCAAATAATGTCTAAGGATGAGATATTATCTCTAAAGGAAAAACTTCATACCTTGGAATCATATGTGCAGAACGAGGACCAGAGGCTAGGTGAATCAATGAGATCACTAGAAATATATACAGGCCATGAGATTCAGGCTTTACAAAAGACAGTAGTAAAAGAACTTGAAATGATTGAGGAAATTATCAGAGCTGACAAGAAGGAAGAGAAGGTACAAGGACAGGATTTAACATTGTCAGTATGTGTCAGAGTCAGAGATGACTTATCCAGGGTTTGACCTTACTACCCTATAATCACATCTGAAAAATTATCAAGTTCTAAATGCCCAAAAGGATTCAAAGAATATAAATGGAAACCTATAGGTATGAATGATCAGAAATAAATTAAGCAAGCAGTAGTAGCTTTTGACTTGTATTCACCATGTGTTTGGGAAAGGGTAAAGACATGTGCTTCCAGTAATAAAGCTATTCCATATGATTGGCTTCAATTAGTTTTAGCAGTCTTGGAAGCTGGACCACAACTACTATGGAAATGCTATTTGTTTGAAGAGGCAAAATTTTAGAACAACAGGGAAAAGCAAAAGTATTTGATGCTTCCCAAGATCAAATGCTTGACAATACTTTATGCTGACCCAGAGGATCAAGGTCTTTATGATGAACACATCTTGGCCTTATGCCACACAGCATCCTTATGATGTAGGATTCCCCTCTGTATTTTGTGATTACCATTGGTTAATAAAGAACCTGTCTTGGGCCTGCACAGGGCAGAATAGAAGTAGATGGAGAAAACTAAACTGAATACTGGGAGAAAGAAGGTGAAGTCAGGAGAAGCCATGTAGTCCTGCCAGACAGAGTCTGGACGGAACCTTGCTGGTAAGCCACAGCCACATGGTAATACACAGATTAATAAAAATGCCTTAAATTAAGATGTAAGATGTAGACAATAAGAAGCTAGAGCTAATTGAACAAACAGTGATTTGATTAATATAGTTTCTCTGTGGTTATTTCTGGACTGAGCAACCAGGAACAAACAAGCAGCCTCTGCCAACATCCTTAAATGCTTGGGACAGAATTCAAGAACTAAGAACGTGAATTGAATCATATATTAGGATTTAACACGGCTAAAGAAAACCTTTTAGTGACTTTTTACAATGATTAACTAGGGCTGTATAAATAGGAGTAACAGATGCAGAAGCTAGCCCAGTACTTATTGAATATCTGGCTTTTGATAATACCAACTCAGTATGAAAATGTACTTGGGCCTTTACAAGTTGTATTTGCACCAATAGATGAATGGATTCTACATACAATGAACACTGAGACATTTGACTATAATACTAAGGCTTGGGTAGGAAAAGCAATTTCCAAAGGTATGAAGAGACATAAAAATGCCAAATGTTTTAATTGTGGTCCAATAGGACATTTAATTAGGGATTGTAGACAAGGAATTCCTAGAAATGATGTCTCCTGTGGGAATTGCAAAAATAGAAGGTCTCAACCTTCTGGATTATGTAGAATATGTGGCCAAGGCCAACATTGAACCAATGAATGTAGATCAACAAAAGACAGACAAGGCAACCTGATATCATCAGAAAACTCCTTGAGGGGCCCCTTGCAGGGTCCCACGTCAAACGTGGTCCAGTCATTACCAGTCATTGTGGAGGACATGTCTCACCAGTAAAATTAAAAATCCATTGCCTGCTATTAAAAAACCATACTGTTCTGGATAATGGACTAAAACTGGAGAATGAAACAAATATTCCAATAGGAAATATGAAAGATGTATTTTGGCAGACTTCTATAAATTATCAAAGACAAAAGTTAAGAGTGCATATAAATAACATTGCAATTGAGAGATTACTAAACACAGGTATAGCTATGACTATCATTACTCCAGAATCTTGTCATCCTAATTGGCCTCGTCAAGAGACAGATGTTCAATTCTCAGGAATTAGAATCCTACTTCAAGTGAAAAAACACACGAGATGGGTTGAATGCTTAGGACCAGAAGGATGGAAAAGTCTGAGGCCAAAATAGATCATTTTGCTGCAGCAATGGAATACCCAGATTAACATTCCTATGGTACGAGAAACTCGTGATTTGAGCAATAATATTATAAGCTACTATCCACAAAGATCACCAACCATTCAGGCTGTGCACAAAGCACCTATCAAACCTTCAGAGATACCAACAGCCATACTTTTAAAATGGTTAACAGAGAAAGCAATATGGGTTAAACAATGGTCTTTAACAGAAGAGAAACTGTCAGTTTTGTAATAGGTGGTACTGGAGCAACTAGATGCTCACCATATTGAAGAATCAACCAGCCCTTGGAATTCTCTTATATTTGTTGTTAAAAAAGAAATCTGGAAAATGGAGAATTGTGACAGATCTAACATTAGTCAACAAGGTAATTCAACCTAATGACCCTCTACTATCTGGAATTCCTTTTCCTACCCTATTCCCTAAAGGATGGCCTCTTCTAGTTATTGACTTAAAAGATTGTTTCTTCACTATATCTTTACAATAAAAGGAAAGAGAAAAATTGCCTTTAGAGTGCCTATTTATAATAATTCTCAGCCTACTAGAAGATATTAATGGACTATCCTCCCACAGGGAATGCTTGATTTTAAGTCAGCCATTGGAAATAATAAGTAAGCAATTTCATAAATCTATGATTTATTATTACATTTTGCTCTCTGATTTAAACATAGATATTTTAGAAAGAATGTTTGAAGAATAAATAAAGTTTTGCCTATATAGAGATTACATATATCTCCTGAAAAAACACAGAGGAGATTCTGACAATTGCTTAGGTAATAAAATAGGTTTACAGAAATTTACAACACAAAAGGCACAAATTAGGAGAGACAAATTGCAGACTATTAATGACTTCCAAATATTGTTATGAGACTTTTCCAGTCTATGACTGGCTTTTAGGATAATACCTAAAATGATCTAATAATTCATTTGAACAAAACCTTAGACCATGACAAAGACTTAAATGGTGTGAGGGAATTAACAACTGAAGTTGAGAAAGAATTAACTGTTGTTGAAGAGGAATTACAAGAGGCACATGTGGATCAGTTCAATCTAAATCCTATTTGTATTATAGCCATATTGCCTTCCAGAATTTTCTCTACAGGAACTTTAATGCAAAGGGATAATATTATCTTGAAATGGATATTTACCACATAAACCAAGTAAAATATTAAAAACTTATGTGGAAAATGTCTCTGAATTAATTATAAAATGAAAATTGAGACTTTATAAACTAGCAGGAATAGACCCAGCAGAGATTTTGGTTCCTTTTACTGCTAATGAATTTTAAAAAAATTATGGAAAGACAATGAACCATGGTAAAAAGTGTGTGCTTGTTTTTAATACAGATTAATAGCAATTACCACAAAAGTGATAGAATTAACCCTATAAAGAGAACTACTTGGATCCTTCTCCATATTGTATGTGACACACCAACAACTGGAGTCCCTACATTCTATACTGATGTAAAAAATCAGGAAAGGCAGAAGATTTAAGTAAGGTTGAACAAATTCCTTATAATTCTGCCCAAGAGGCAGAATCATATGCTATTCTCATGGTACTAAGGGATTTTAAAGAACCTCTCAATACAGTTACTGATTTGTAATATGCAGAAAGAGTTGTCTTGCATATTGAAACCACTAAATTTATATCAGATGATACAGAATGTACTTCATTATTGACTCAGCTTCAAAATATGATTAGGAATAGGCTTTATCCCATATACATAACACACATCTGATCCCTTACAGGTCTACCAGGTCCTCTAGCACAAGGTAGTGCAGAAATTGATGGGTTGTTGATTGTAAATGTGCTGAGGGCCTCAGAATTTCATTTAAAAACATAATGTCAATATCAGATTTAAAGAAAAATTTTTCTATTACATGGCAACTATCTAAGGAGACTATAAAGAGATGTCCTACTTGTTATTTCTATAACCAAACACTGATACCTTCAAGGAGTAACCCTAAGGGTACCCAAATAAATTAAATCTAGCAGATTGATGTGTTCCACTTTGCAGATTTTGAAAATTAAAATATGTATGCTACACCATTGATACATATTCAGGTTTTAAATGGTCAACTGCTTTGAGCTCAGAAAAAGACCAATTGAGTAATCATGCATTTACTAAAAGTTATGACCATCTTGGGTATACCTGCACAAATAAAGGCAGATTCAGCATAAGTCTCTAAGAAAATGAAATAGTTTTTTTTGCTTAGTATAATATAAAGCATATTACAGGTATACCAAATAATCCTACATGTTAGGCAGTTATAAAAAGTTCAAATCAAACTATAAAGGATATCTTAAACAAGCAGAAATGCATGGAAAATACCCACTGGAATAGAATGCATAATGCTTTATTAACTTTGATTTTTTTTTAATGAGAAAGGGATAACAGCAGCAGAGGGACTTGGGTAAGAGAAAAAACTTTTGAATTAAATAAGCTGGTGTATTTTAGGGAAATGTTGACCTCACAATAGAAACCAAAAAAATGTGCTACGATGGGGAAGGGGTTTTGGTCTTGTTTCGACAGAAGAAAATTTATGGATACCATCAAAATTAATAAAGATTCAGTTTGAAAAAGAGAAACCTCTTGAGAAAGAGAAGTGACAGTTAATCCAGAGGTGACAACCATACAGGTGGTAAGAAAACATCATAGGGTTTGGGGCAGGCTTCTGTTCTTATTTTGCAGGAAAATACTCATCTTCTAAAAATCAAGATACTCCGGACATTTAGATTCCTAAAGGAGAAAAGATAGCTATCCAGAAAGGAATATTGAGCAAAGAGAAATATGACTTATGAGGACAGGTCATCTGCAGAGTAAAACTCTCTGAATATATGTACTTATCTCTACTCCCCAGTAGAATAATAGACTCATTAAAAATCACAGCTGGCTTTGGAGTTGGACAATGACTATCCTTCTCTAAATCCAAGCATGTTGTTTCAAGAAAAAAATCAGAGTTTCTGTCTCATATCAGAGGCCATCTGGTATGGGACAGAAAAAAAAAGACCTTAGGAAAAATTTATACTTTTTTCCATATTTATTTTTGTCTATATCATACCTTTCATATCTACATGAATAATACTTAAATTTTCCACAATAAACAATTAATTTTCCTGCAGTAATCTTTGATATTTTCAGAAAGAAGCTGTGGACCCACAACAATGACTCCACCTGGTCTATATGATGTCATGATGCTGACCGTGCTAGTATAAGACCAGTTTTGGGTACAGACTGCTCAAGATGGTCTCAATTTGGTTAGCTGAAATGGTACAACTTCTTACAATGTTTTGTTCATAAGTCCAAATAGAAACCCCAGGAAAACCCTACAGAATACTCAGAGACTATTTGCAACTATACCAGAGATTAATCTTGAAATTTAACCATCATTTTACTTTTACAGAATCACATAGAGAGAACATCAACCCATGACAGCTGGAAGTAATTCTTGAAGATGATGCTCCCTCTTCCAACTAAGTTTGTCCTCAGGGTTAGGGACATCAATTAGGGGTTGATTATAACTGGTATAGAATTGGGGCTTGGGGTATAAATTATGTAGGCTCAGGAATCTTTAAGAAAAAGGAAATTGAATGGAATAGTAGGTAGATTAATGTGAGCTTACTCACACTAATAATAATAATGATTATTGAAGTAAAAATTTGTGAGCCATTATTTATAGGCATTTTACATTGTAATAAATTCTTATATATTATTATAAATTCATATGTAATATGCTTCTATTTCTGTTTCAATATTTGTACACCTAGGAAAAATTATTTTGTCATACCATATGCATGCATGCTCCCACCTCTGTTTAAGACATTTTGCATATTGATACAATTTTAGGATATATTTATCATATTTCACTTTACATTTCTACCTCTGGTCAAGATACTTATGCACTGTTACATTTTGAGGTCATGGTCCTCATTTGTGCACAGTTTCTTAAAGATTGCTTAATATTCTAATATGAAGTCTTTGTCTTTAAGCTATATAGGCATTAAGATTTATAGGTCAATAGTCATCCATGCTTGTCATACTTATATTAATACAATCAGGTTCTTTAGATACATACAGATTCTATTCCTCATATAGGTTATCTTCAACCACTGAAACAAACTGTAGAAAATGGCATTTAAATAAATTAGATTTCTGTTGACATGAGACACAATTTCTCTTTCCAGCACCAATCTATTCCCAAAAAGAATGTTGAGCAGTGAAGATACTCCACTTAGATCTTATTTTCTTCTTGTTAAAACTGGACTTTGGGCAATGAACTGTCCATACCTGGACCACTGACAAAATGCACAGTGGACAGACAGGACAATCAGGATACAAGGAAAAAGACTGCCAAACCTTGCCCAGACAGCATAAGATGGTTTTGAAAATTTTCCTGCCTTTGAAAATTGTCTCTCAGTTACTCTAGGCCTTAACAAAAATTAGTTGTTCCAATATTGCAAATCAGACTTTGAATGATTGCCCAGGTAGTTAGTTGTCTCTGTCATTTATTGCACATTTTGCAAGTTGCTTATTTGCACTTCCTGTTTACTCAAGTAATATTATTTCCCTTCTCAGGTCTTTGATGGGGTTGAAGACTAGATAGTCATAGTTATTTTCCCCTCATGAATTGGCCAAGTTATTTTTAATACAATATTTAGACTCCTTAGGATAGGATAATTATTGAAACATTTAGCATATGTTTCTTGCTTGCTATTGTTTATACTGGTTGTAGTTCTAATTGTTATACTTGATATTGTTCTTATTATTTATTGTTTTGTACTAGGCTTAGAACTTCCTCATTCAGATAAAAGGGGGAGGTGCTGTGGGAACTCTTCCAGCCAATGGCTTTTAAGATACCAGCCCACTTGGGTGTGGTCTCTTATACTATAAATGCAGCCATAAAGCTTGCATGCTTTCTCGCCTGGCTGTTGAATTTGGTTCCTGTTTCCCATTCATGCAGAAATCTGTGATCTATGATTGCACCCCTAAATAAATAATAACCCTTTATTATACTCAATTCTGAACTAGTGTGGGATTACTTTATAGTATCCTTCTTCAATAAATAGCTGAAGGTTTAGAAGAATTGATAAGCATAGACATAAATCTACAAAATATTGCAGGCATCCTTTTTAGTAACATCACTCTAAAGCCAAAGCTACTGAAGTGACATAGTCAATTATCTCCCTCACTGAAACTTATTTTCTTCTTTGGTAAAAAGCCTTTGAATTTTTATTCACCCACATTTGTATCACTCATACATTATGTAACATACTCTAAATATGTTCAGATGCATATTTGAAATTATCTCTACTGATAAATGACTATGCAAAAATCTCTCTCATATTCTGTTTTGGGGGTATCAGTGTGTGTTTCTTTATGCATTTGTGTGCATCTTTCCACTATTTATTAAGTTTGTTCATTTATTTTGCATCTGAACTGTAGTTTCCCCTCCCTCCTCTCCTCCCATTCTCTCCCCAACCTCCCTTCTGTTCAGAAAGTTGTAGACCTCCTGTAGGTGTTAACAAAACATAGCATATCAATTTGACATAACACTAAGGTACTCTCTCATAAAAAAGGCTTGGTAAAGGAACATAGTATAAGGAATAGGCTCCCAAAAGCATGCCAAAGAATTGTGACAGGCCCAGCTCCCACTGCAAAGAGTTCCACAAGTAGACCAATCTATACAACTCTCACATGTATATGTGGTCCCAGTTAGGCTCCTTAGCTGTCTCTTCAGTGTCTGTGAGTTCATTGAGGCCAGTTTAGCTGCATCTGTGGGTTTTCTTGTTATGACCTTAATGTCCTAGGCTTCTATAGTTCTTCCTAGACCTTTTCTTCAACAGGATTCCCAGAACTTGGTCCAGTGCTTGGCTGTGGATCTTTTTATCTGCTTCCATCAGATAAAACTGGACAAAGTTTATCTGTTGACAACTAGGGTAGTCACCAATCTGATCAAAGGAGATGGCCAGTTCAGACTACTTATCCACTATTGCTTGGGTTCTTAGATGGGGTCATCATTGTAAATGCTTGGAAGTTTCCTTGTACCAGTTTTCTCCCTGGCCCCAAAAGATATGTTGAATGAAATGCATGAAATTATCAATAAAATGTATTTTAAAAGTTTTCAAAACTCTTCCTCAATGTTATATACGGCAGACACAACTGCAGCTTAGTTGGGAGTATGTATGTTTCTACCAGCAGGACCATTGATTCTGTGAATGGACCTTTTGTTTTATGTTGTCTTTTAATCATCATTCCATCACCCATGCTTCTGTAAGCAGCCCCTCACCATGTTCACCAAGTTAGACTTGAATAATTTAAACATGAATCATTTCTTCAGTCTATCATTTATACCCTGCTGTTGGCAAATAGAATTTGTTAGAATATCCATATGAAGTGTCACATAGCAAAGGGAAATGACATCTTTTCCTATTCAGTTATCAGGGAAATGACATTTTTTCCTATTCAGTTATCAGCCTGTTTTGACAACTTTTTTTTCTTTATTTTTGGATATTTTTTTAAAAGGCTTTAAAAAAACTTTAAAAAGAAACACAGAGAATTTCTGTGCACTGAGTGGCCTCATTTTTCTTTTCAGCTTCATATAATCACCTTAGTTCATAATTTAATGGTAATATCTGCTAGTCAGCCATGATTTGCTTTCCTTCTCTGTAATTCCACCACTTCTGTGGATACTTCCCTCATTCCCATGATTTTTTCACAACTAAATACATACTGTACAAAAGGAAAGCTAATGCCTACATGGTTTAATGACTCAAATCCACTTCAAGATGAGTATCACTATTTCTATTTGTAAAGATTTAAAATTCTAACTTTGAAGGTGGTAAGCCTGGAATGCATATCAAATAATAAAAATAATAGACCATTTTTATACATGTATACTGTGGACTAATGGTGATTCTAAATGTTTTGTAATTTCTTTAAACTCCATATCTTTAAATTATATAACAACTGCAAAGAGTAAGGTAACTTTACTTAAATATGGGATTATAAGGAATACAGCTTAAAAATTCACCTTGGATCACATTCAAAACTCAACTGTGGACCAGAATTTCACTAACTGTATCACTTGGAATCGTGGGCCCTGCTTCTCTCCTGGGCAAAACAGTAGAGCTGGCTTTCATGTTGTGTGTTCTTCTGAGACTGCCCAAGGTTGAGAGAGCAGGAGAACTGGCAGAGCTATCTGTGGCCTGCTGTAGTGGGTGAGCTAGCCAGTGAAATGCTGGAGAGTTCTGCATGGTGCTGTCAATGAGGGAAAACTGTCAGGCTAACCAAGCCAGCAACCACCCAGTCCCAGAATCAGGACTATACCTACCTTGTCTATGAACTGGTGGATTATGTGAAAGGACTGGATCTGTAGACCCACAGCTGCAAGATCTTCATGACACAAGGAAACAACATGAGGTTCAAGAGGAGTCTCAGCAAGGGCTCAGTATTTAAGATGAGGCAGAAGCCATTGGCCTCAAACCAGACAAATAAATAACTCAAGGAAATGAACACTTACACGTAAAGATGTATGGACTAAAGGGTATACTGTGTGACTCACTGTGTCACTTTACAGCTTCCATGCCTAGATTTTTTTGTTTTCTTTTGTTGTTGTTGTTGTTTATGGATTTTTTTTGTTTTTTGCTATATATTTTATTTTTGGAGAGTAGATGCAAGAGCAGAGGACATATATGAAAGGATGAGAGATGAATGGGATCAGGATACATGATGTGAAATCTACAAAGAATCAATAAAAATAAAGTTTAAAAATTGCATCATGGAATAAGCAAAGAATTGTCCACAGAAGAAAAACAAATGGCTGAGAAATATTTTTCAAATTTTCCTTTAGTTGTCAAGAATAGCAAAATGAAACTACACTAACATTTTTTGTCTTACATAGTAAGAACCGTTAAAGTAATAATTTTTAAAAAATGATATTAATCTGGGAAGCACTGAAACATGCCTGTTATCCCAGCACTCAGGTGGCAGGAGCAGAAAGATCTCTGAGTTTGAGGCCAGCCTAATCTACATAACGACCTTCAGGAAAACCAGAGCTATACAGGGAAATCTTGTCAAAATTAATTAATTAATTAGTTAAAATATAAAAAAACAAAAAGGATATCAAATGTTCTTCTGAAAGTTGAATACACATTCATTGTTGATGTGAATGTGGACTTGTGTAGCCACTATGAAAATCTATGTGCAGGTTTGCCAAAAACTTAGAAAGAGAAATGTAACATATTAAACAGTTAAACCTCTCTGGGGTATATTAATAAAGACTCTATGTCCTTCTATAGGGATACTCTCTCATATGTATTCAAAGTTTTATTAATAAAGGTTAGGAAAATGGATAGCCTAGATGTTCACTACATAATAAATGAGCAAAAATGCATTACATATACACAATGGAATATTATTTTTTCCACTGGATTATTATTTAACTATAAAGATTTACAGATAAAAGGATAAATCTTGAAATAGTCATATCAAGGGAGGTAACCAAGACCCAGAATGACAAACTCCCTATTTTGTTGTCCTTTATATGTTAATGTTTATTTAGAAACTTTGTTTCCTTCTTTAGTGAGTATGTGCATGCATGTGTATACTCATCCAAGCATGTGTGTGTGTTTGTGTGTGTGTGTGTGTGTGTGTGTGTATGCATGTGTTATTTTTTCTCCACTTTATATATTGAGACAAAGTCTCTCACAGAACCTAGAACTCACCATTTCAGGTAGATTGGCTGGCACATATTTCCTGGGATCATCCTGAGACCACTTCCTATGCTGACATTTCATGCTACCACACCTGAGTTTTGAACAGCTGCTCAGGACACAAATTGAAGTTGTCATGATTGCACAGCAAGAATTTTACAGATTGACCTATCTCCTCAGCCCATAGCGTTACTGAATCCCACAGTAAAATACAATTGTTCTGAAATAGAGATTTTTTTCTTCTCTCAGGGGAAATGATTTCAATACTCTATTGTACTTGGAAATCTTGCTAGCCATAGGAAGCTTGGGCTTCAGGCAACTTTGGAAGATCCCTGACAGCTGAAGAATCTCCCTACTAGTTCCTTAGTCTTTTATTTTTCTCTGCTCTGTAATATTTTCCTAGCATAATCAACTGTCCCTACCTATGACCTGCACCATATTTCTCAGGCCTCTCTTTGGTCTATTGATTGAGATTATTGGCTGTCTTCATAGTGTGAATATAGGTCCCATATAAAACTTTACACCATCAGACCCCAATGCTTTTGAATTTCAATTTCCAAATAATTTAAAAATTGTCTGTGTTCTTTTATTATGGTGAATATGGTGAAGGAACACATTTTTTTTTAACTTTTTGTTGTTGTTGTTCAAAACTCTCTTGAGCCAGGAGGTGGTGGTGCACACCTTTAATCCCAGAATTTAGGGAGGCATAGGCAGGTGAATCTCTGTGAATTTGAGGCCAGCCTGGTCTACAGAGTGAGTTCCAGGACAGCCAGAGATACACAGAAAAACCCTGTCTCAAAAAAAAAAAAAGACTTTCCTGAACTCAACATGTTCTTCCCCATGTGTTTAACATAAATTGATCTTGGTACTTTGTACAGTGTGTCAGTCACAAAAAGTGCTCTTTTTTTCTCAAGATAGACATGTTCTCAGATTTATATTATACCGGATCTCTCTATATATTAAGATTCTTTTCTTATTATAGGCCAAACTTCCAAAAGGTACCCTTTGAACAACACTGTAGTCTACAGCACAGGTTTCACTCTTTAACTCTACTGACCATCCAATAATGCCTCACTGGAACCCTTTCTCTCCTGCATGACTCAGAATTTCAGATAGGACTTTCTCCTTTAATCTTTCTAATTTCTCTTTTTATCTGGAATTTCACATAATTGCTCATCATCTATCATGAATCCTTAATTTCAAAATGTACCACTAGCTTCCACACAAATTACAGATGCCTATGGGCCCTGAAACTCTATCATTCTTTCATTGGTTTTACTCAATCTAGAAAGAAGGAGTTATGTTTATACTTCATATTAATCATGGGTATTTTAAAACTTTATTAAGTAAATGAACAAAACTATATATTACTACTGCCTTAGTCATGTTAAGGTGACTTGATACTGTTGTTCAAATCTGTCTTTCCCCAGGAATCGATGATCTTGATAAAGTGTGACCTGTGGGTACTCAGAGGGTGATGCAGGTGATGCTTTTATCAGGAGATGAAAAGAGGAGATGCGAGACTACGAAGCTTTGGCTCCAGGCACTTCACAGGAGTAAGCAGAGAAAATCCCCTGGTGCACACTTTATGGATTGGATTTTCTCCAAATATTTTAGTTGAATATATATTTCAATACCCAAAAACTGTAAGAAGCAGAAAGCAGTGATCCAAAACTATACTACCTAGTGACAAAAGCTAACTTGCCTTCCACTCAAACACTCTCATCTTGTCTCTATGGGAACTTAATAAATTTCTATCAACTTAACATTTTTCCAGCCATGGTGCAACATTTTCCAAGATGGAAAGTGAAAGATTACATGCTTGGCAAAGTTGCTTCTACCTCTTTAATAATAATAGACACCCCAGTAATCTCTGATAGACAAAATTTGCATAAGCCAGAGGATTTATTTACCCAGGCATCTTTTCACATAGAAAATCCAGTGATTTAATAATTCCATACCACTTAAAGTCTTTGGCATCTAGAACTTCAAGTGCTTCCTGCTTAGAAAACAATTATCAAAAGCAAAGGCCACGGAAAGAAATAAAGTGAATGGATTACTGAGCTAGTGCAGGCAAAATGAATTACACGGAGCAGCTACAGGCTTTCTATGGCCCATGGATGGACAAATGGGGGTATTATAAGTACCCTATACTTGGTGCCAGAGACAATATCTAGATCTGTAAGGTTTTTCTCTACTTGGTAGGTTAATCTACAAAGTGTGTACTTCAAGACTGATGCCAATAGAAGCAAAGCAGCACACAGAGCCAAATCTTTTAAGTTCTTTTGCTTCTTGAAATAAAAGAGTATGGGAATCAATGCTTATGTTAATTTGAGAATCAAATGAAGAATGCGATGTAGCTTTCTAAAAAATAAATCTCCTATGACTGTTGATACACACCACAAAATCAAAGGGAATACTTTCTCTGTCAAAAAGAATTTAATAACATCAGATACTTTTGAAAATTTTAAATTCCTTTTCTTTCTCAACATTAATGACCCCTATCTTTTAAAAAAAAAAAAAGGCCCACTGCATGGGTGAAGGAAGTGGATTGCTTCATGATAACCATATTTGAAGCATAGGCAGAAGTTTTTCATTTTACCGTTTTAAGAAAATGTACTTCTTCTACATTGATAATATTCTGACAGCAGCAAACATCCTCTGTCTACATTATCACAGAAAGGATACCCATTTCTGATTTTAGTCCTTAGAATATATGGACAAAGAGTCACATCATTAGTATGTTAAAACTATGTAAAACTGATACTCTTATCCAATGGATAAGACCTAAATGGATCTGTTCTACATGTCGTTCATGTCATTAATGTGTGTCACAAATCAGCTTGCTGGCAAGTGGCCAAATCTTCTTCCACACTATAATTTAGTCACAGTAGACCACACAAGGCTGTTATATTAGTCTGGCAAAAAAATTTGTCAGAAAATAATCTGTTGAGAACTATGTTTGCAAATATTTTAATATACCCTATGGTATATATTACCAGTCATTTAAAATTTCTTATATTCTCACAGAGTTCAGGCTCTGTCAATGTGCTGTTTTTAAATTCATGACAGCAAATCATTTAAGATCACTTATTCCAGACTTCCCTCGCTGCCTTTTAATGTGTGATGAAAGCTTTTATGCTGAAAAGAGATAAGGGTTTTTGCATCTATTTACCCCATCGATGCATCTGACTAGGTACTGAGACAAAAGGAATATAGTTTTCTAACTAAAGGAGGCTGGATAATAGAAGGATTATAAAGCACATGCACACATGGACACTATATTCACAAAAGCTGTATGTTAATCCAGTGAGACATTTAGTTCCAGTGACCAATATACCCAGTTATATTGGGAGGGAATTATATTTCTTTCAGATATAACTACCTGAGAAAAGGCATGTTTTCCATGCTTATTGCTTCTCGGTTCTTCCTAAGTAACTGGAGAAGTATCTTCTTTGACAAATCCCTTATTCAACTTCATTTGTAGTTGAAAACTGTTTTTTTTAATCCTTTTCTAAAATCAAGACTTTCATCATATTTTCATGGAGATTTCTTGAATTTCTCAGTTTCCAGACTGAATTGTAATTCCTGATGTTTGACTTGGCTCTAGACACCTAAGTTCTTACTCATACTGGCACAGGCAGGTCCACATCTTGCTTGTGTTCTTCACATTCTGGATTTGCTCTACTTTACTCATTACACTCTAAAGGCACAGGCCTCGTTGATAAAACTGAGACTTCTCCCAAGCTTTGCTCTCCATTCTTGAAGCGGCAGAACATAACCTCTCTCATAATATCTGTTACAGTGAATATATTCTCCAGTGTCTTATGTTCACTCAATCATGCATTTAAATACAATTCAGGTACTTCAATATTATTTCAATAATTTTTACCATATTAATTTTATCATATTAATATTCTGCTTCAATATTAAACCAGTAAAATATAAGGGACCTTGCTTGTCAATTATCATTACATACAAAGTTATGAAATATATCTTTTTTTGTAAAATAGTTATGTGCCTTTGGGGTATTTAAATAATATGTGGTTACACATAATTTTATGATACTCAGAATGATACACATATCTGTAACATAGGTGTTTCTGTAACTACTACACAGAGAAGCTGGGAAGCCCTGAGGGGTCAGTCCTGACATTTTTCTGGGATAGTCATCAGACCTGTGGTGTCACAAAACAATCTGTCTCTGTATCACCTCTTCACAGAAAGGTTAATTTCTTATAACTTCATTTTTAAATCCAGTCCACCTTTTGGTTTTTTCCTTCAAAAGAACACTTAGAATCTCCTACATTTCAGTAACTATACTGGGCTAAATTTTGCCATCTTTCCAAAGGTACTCTGTTAAATTAATAATTCATATTTAAAAAAAACAGTGCCAATTTTCACATTCACTGATGCTACATTCATTCTAATTTTACCTGTGGCAAATGGATGTTTCTTCAGAAATATTATGAAGAAGAATTTCTTCAGATATATGAAAATACAATTTCTGATATTAATTTGACCATATATCATTCTTAGAAGAGTAAAAATCCATTTTTGTTACTTTTTCATTACATTGACAAAAATACATGAAAAAAAACTGAACAAAAAATGTTTTAGCTCAGAGTTTAGGATACATCAGTCACAGCAGTGAAGTTGGGGTAACAGGAGGCAGAGAATGCTGGAGGTCATTTCTGGATTGCAGCTCTCTATGTCCTGTTTTTCAGCACAGTATTGCAGCCAATGAAATGGCACCACCCATAATTAGGGTAGGTCTATCCACTTCAGTGATCTGATCTAGAAATTTCTTTGCAGATATACCCAGAGGTCCCCCCATAACGAGATTCTAAATCACTGTGAAGCATCGCACATCCATTCTTGCTAACTTAACATGAAAGCATGCCACTTTTAAAACACAACCTCCTAATCCATGTCCCCTCTGGTCCATAGACATCTCATGATACAAAATGTACTCAGTCTGTAATTTCTGCAAAGCAGATAGAAAGGTATCCTGGCACTCGGGGACAAGGGAATACTACAGAGTCACCATAAATTTACCAGGGTACAGCCCTACCTCCTGGAAAGGTTTCCCCAATGTAATAACTCTGCTTATGCAGTGGAAGTTGTTACAGCTCTGCTCTGTTCCAGTGAAGAATTTGTAAGAACTCTGCTCTGCTAGGGGAAAGTTTCCTTAGCAAAAGTGTTACAGCTCTGCTCCTCTCTGCTCTGCTCTAGCAAATATTGTTACATCCGGGCTCTGCTCTGATGAAAATGTCACACTGCACAAAAGTCCTCACTCAAGATTTGTATTGGGAAGTAGGAATTCAGGAGGGTAATTGTGTCAGGTGAGAAACAGCAGCATAGTGAACAGGGTATAGCCCTTATACAGAATTTCCTCGTGTGTGTGTGTGTGTGTGTGTGTGTGTGTTTGTGTGTGTGTGTGTGTGTGTGTGTGTGTGTGTGTGTGTGTGTCGAGGGAAGGGAGGAGCAGAACTTTCCAGGGTGGCCTGGGAATAGTGGATTTTGTGATCTGATTCCAAGGCAAGCTCAGAGATTTGTGGCATATCATGCTCAAAAATGGGTGGCATTTTGAGCTCCGGGACCTCAGGGATTTGTGGAATTCTGTGCTCAGGGATTAGTGGGATTCTACAGTCTGATTCTTGGGAAGCTCTAAGATTGGTGTGATTCCAAGCCCTGGTCCTGGGGTCAAGTTAGGGTCTGTGTGTTCCTTGGCCCAGGTCTTTTTTTCAAGTCAAGGGTGGATGTTTTCCCTTGTCCCCCTTCAGCCTACACATTCAAACTTCAAATTTGTTCATTTTTCTCAAATACTTCCAACTCTTTTTAAAAGTATATGTACTTGGCTAGTGAGAAAACACAGTGAGTAAAGATTTTAACTGCCACGCCTAGTCTTCCTGAATCTGATATGAAGGTCCCATATGATCAGAGAGAAAATGACTTCTACAGATTATTCTTTGCCTTCAAGATTCATACTGTGGCATGCTTGTAAATACACAAACATGCGCAGACTTAGAGAATTTGTTATAGGTTCACTTTTGACATAAAATGGCATAGAGTAAGCATTACTCTTTTGAAAATTAGTAATATAGGCAAGGCTACAAAGACTGGGCCAAAGAAAGATTGAAAACCAGTAGAGAAAGCCCTAAACCTGGAGTTCATGTTGTATTCCTCTGGACTTTAATATTATGGAATCCAGGCCTCTTCCTCTGCTCTCTGAAGCACCTACAGTTCCCTTTGGGGGCCATCCCATAGTTTTTATATTTTCAGCATAATTTGTTCTCCATTTCAACATAAATCCCTCCACAGGTTCATGTAGCAATCTTTTAAGGTCTCAATACAAAAAAATCTTCCATCTATACATTGCTCAGCCTCAGAGGCCTTCTGGTTCCCTGGAGCAATCCCTAAAGACTCCTTAATCTTTCATTTATTATAACTGTAAAACCAGCACCACATAAACAATACGGTCGGGTCCTTCTGCTAGAATCCTGAGGCTAGACACCATGGTACCAGACTACTTTGCACTCTGTTTACCATGAAAGTTGATCATAGAGAAGAACTTCCTTAGGCTCTTGGCTTTGAGTAGTGAACACTTTCACTTACATTCTCAGTTAAAAATTCCTTCATTTGCCATAACTATAAAGACAGCACCACACAGAAAATGCTGCCAAGGCCTTCTGCCAGCACCATAGAACAAGGCACCACAGGACCAGAACGACCTTGAGCTCTGTGCCCTGAAGGTCAATGACATGGAAAAACCTTCCTTAGGCTATTGGTTTTAAATATCTTTTCAAATGAACTTGAACTTTTCAGGATGGAGCCTGGCATGTTTGGAGATCTTGCCTTCAGAGCAATCTTCCTACTGTTTCAGTTTAGAACATATTTCTATTGAATGGTGTTAATCTATTTCAATAACCACTGCTGCTTTCTCAGAGCATGCATAGCATTCTATTTCCATCAACCTGCACATTTTTTGTATTTTTACTTCTTGCCACCCCTCCCCCCACTCATTGTAAACCTTACTAGGAGCTATGCCGTGTGAACTTGAGACAGCCTGGTACTAGCTCGTTTTGAGATTGCTTCTCCCAAATGTATCTGTGCTTTATTTTGAAGTTAGACTCTCCAAGTTCTTGGAACAGGCAAAGTTCAGGCGGATTGTTTGTTAGAATATCATATGAGACGGCGCAGGCCCAATAACTGGTGTGTCTTAGTTCCTCTCTGAAACTTCAGAATCTTTGTCTTTACTGTTTGCTCCTTTTGGCTTTGTGATTTTGCAAATGCACATATTCAGATCTACTTTCAGGGTTTTGGGATTTCCAAACGTTCCCACATGCCCCAGATTCCCCCAGCAAACTAGTACAAAAGAGATACAAAACAGAGTCTAGTTTTTCACAGCAGCAATATTACTTCCTGGTATCATTTCTGTATCTGCAACTTCTCTCATAGTTTTGAGATGTACTGGGCAAAATCATCTTATGAAAGGAAGTGTAGAGTACATCACAATTGTGAAGTTATTGTAGTGGAAGCATGAGATAGGTGGTCACATTGTCTCTGAAATTAGAATGTAGGGTGCAATGAATGTTGTCTCTTGTATTCAGTATCCTTATTTTTTTTATAGCTGTCTACCACACCAGCCATGATATAGAGCTGCCCATATTTAAGGTGAGCATTTTAGCTCTTTCTGTTTGCTCTAGAATATCCCTCACAGTTATATGCAAATGTTTGCTTCCTAAGAGAGTCTCCAGGATATAAAATTGACCACCAATATCACCCATCCCAGGCCTGCAGTCTAATTTAAGCATTTAAAAATTGTTCAATCCCTTCATCTTGTAAAAGAAAACAACAAATGAGAGATGCAAGAAGGAAAGGGAGAGAGCAAAGCAGAGAGAAAGGCCCGTATCTGTTTTGCCCTCTGAAGTAAACACATTTTATGCATCTATCAGGGTGAAATTCCTCGAATTTTGCTATCAAACTCTGCAAATTATTGTGTCTTTGAGCTCTAAAACCTGCCAGCTAGAGGAACAACAACTCTGAGAGTTCACATGAAATCCTGGAGGAAGCCCCAAGGAACTATATATTCACTGTACATAGTTATGGGTTTCACAGAGACATTTTCCTTCAAGAATATAATGCACTTTGACAGTATTCACCCAAATAGCCTCCTCTTCTCCCCTTTCCTCCCTCCTCCCATGTCTTTGCATTACTTTACTATTCTATGTGAACCTCTGTAAGGCTTAGTATCTGACTGGGCTTCATTCCCTTCTGATGTATCTTCATTTCCTTCTTTCTCTCTGTCCAACTGTGAAAAAAAAGATACTGTTGAAAACAGCATTTAGAGGTCATGTCATGTGAAAACAGTGCTTCTTAGACCTGTTTTTAAGTCTGGTACCTCGCCTGAATGTCTTTCACATGAGCTTCTCCAAGGACACCATAAATGAGTTCGAATCACTTTCAAGTTTCAAAGCACCTTTCCTTAGACTAGCTAATGGTGTCCAAAGATTGCCCAAGTAGGGTTATAAAATTTGTTATAAAATGCAGCCTAAGCTTTGAGACAATATAATAATTATCATTGATGTTGGATGTAAAGGAAAGATAGAAATGTCTTAGGGGAAGACAACAAAAACAGGTTTGAGCAAGAACAGTTTTAGTGCTTCAGATAGAAAATCAGGTGTGACCTATGTTAAATGAAATCCCACAAAATGGGAATGCACAGAGAAACTAGAATCTGCTTATTCTGATTTTGTAATTTCTGTGTGTGAGTGCGTGCGTGCGTGCGTGTGTGTGTGTGTGTGTCTGTGTGTGTGTGTATGTGTGTGCTATGGGCTCTTTGCATACTACCCTCATAACCTACTCAGCAGTTTATCTCTTTGTTATGATTTTAATAATTAAATTTATACAGACATGGAATATTCTTTTGTATGAGGCAGCTCTTATAAAATGTATCACACGTTCCTTGGTGAGTACAATGATTAAAATCTACTTCTCTGAAATGTTTAGCCTTATTAAGCAGTTAGCATGCTTCTTCACACAGAACTTTTTCATTTGTGAAAACATAAAAGCATTCTTATACTATCTTGTTATTTCATAGCTCTTCTATCCCACTTATCTCCAATTTATCTTACAGATTTCAAATTTCTTCAGTTATGTTGATCTGGCTTAAACAAATCCCAGTGCACCCATTGCGTCTATTTTCTTCCCCTCTGAAAACTGTAGTTTCACTTTCCATATAAAATCTTCCATTTTAATTCACACAACTCTGGATTCTAGCACAGTCCTCAGGCAATAAAAATACAAACTCTCTGGGATAGAATGGAAAAATTAACCATAATCTCATTCAACTCTTTCTTCTGCTTGAATCTCCTCTACAATTTCCCCCCTGAAGTATCTGTCCCCTGCCTACACTTGAATTGTTCTAGTGACAGCTACAAATTACCTTCTGAGAGTACTTGCTTCATGTTCAAATGGATCTGGCTTTTATCTCTTATTTTATGATGAAATTCAAGTCCCTATAGTCTCCCAGAAAATTGGCTGTAGTTTGCATCCTTGGGGCCATATAGCCACATGACAATACTTGAAATATTTGCACACAGCTGTCTTATTCATGCCCCTCCAAGAAAAAAATGTTCTTCTTCCCCTTAGCTGCTCTTATATAACTATACTTAGTGTCCCTTAACTCTCTTCATTACCAATTCATTTTCTCTGTCACAGAATCAATTTCACACAAGTCATTTCATGTGCTGAATAAAAAAAGAAAGGCACAAATGTACAGATGCATCTGGTACTGTATTTAGGTCTACATAAGAGATGCATAACAATAGACATATCACAATTGAGTTCTGTTGCGCATCTCCTTCTAATGTCCTATAGGAATATTTAAATTATTCAAGACATACACCTTCTCCTAAGGAAACTGCTGCTAGACAATACACCACCAGACTCCATTCTAAATCATTGTCATTTCAGTTTCAATATGGACACTAATGTATTCATCATATAATTTATATACTTCAATTAGATTTTAAAATTTGCTTACTCTGATTTTTAAAATTAATTATGTGTATACATGTGTATCTGTATGAGTGTGTGCATGTAAGTACAGTGCTTGAGGAGACCAGAGGTTTGCATCACAACCATCTAAAGTTAGGGTTTCATGTAGTTATGAGCTACCTGAAGTGGGTGCTGGGAACCAAATTTGTATTCTCTGGAAGAGTAGCTAGTTCTCTTAAGCTAAAGCATCTCTCCATCCCTAACTATTATGATAAGAAAAGTCAATGATATACATATTCCTCCCATTTGCCTTGTCAGATTATAGCATGGGTGTATTTTGAAAGGGCTGACTTAGACTCTGCCTTAAAGAGAACAAAAAGAATAGCAAAAATGCCAGCTAAGTGTAAAGTTCTTTGTTATATACCTTGAGTCATTTCCTTAGTTCACTATTCCATCCACCAATCATGAAGACCTTATGCTAGTAAAAATGGACAACACAGAACAGCCTAAACAAGCAAAGGCGGAGATATTCAGGTTAAAGATCTGTCAATGTAAATGCATATGTGGGTGCACGTACAGGCTCAAATCTTTTTTATGTCATTCATTTGCTTGTATCAGTATTGCCCTCTAAAGTACCTACTTGAAGTCTTGGGGAAGAATTGGAAAACAGTTTAAATCACAGAGACAGCCACAACATTTAATTGATTACCTTACAATGATTCTATTCTACATTCTTTGTGTGTAATACACACACACACACACACACACACACACACACAACCATGAGATATTGAGCAATGTTTACAAAAATGAAGAGAATTGTGGCTATACCTTTTAAGTTAAACTAAAGTTTAATGTATCAATAAAAATACAAACTGGATATTATTTCCTGTAGATAAAACAGATTTGTTTCATAAGCATGCAGGAAAAAAAATGAAAACAAATAACTAAGAGTCTACAAAATGAAATAATAAGAAGAATACTGACCAATGAAAAAGAACATCAGGAACCTAGGACTAAAGCCAAGTACATACAGGTATACATCATAAGCATCCCTCCATAGCTTGGGAAATTATGAGCTTTTTTCTTTTATTTTTTTAATAAAGAAAACAAACTATCTTTTTTCATTTTATATACCAATTCCAGTTTCCATTATCTGCCCTCCAACCATTCACTCCACCTCCCCTCCTACTTGCCCCCCATTGACTCCTCAGAGAGGGTAAGGCCCCCTGCTTTGGGGAAGGTCCAAGGCCATCCCTACTATGTATAGTCTGAGCAAGATTTCCATTCCATAGAGAATAGGTTCACAAAAGTGAGTATAAATAGTAGGAATAACTCCTGTCACCACTGCTAGTGGCCCCACAGTCTGCCCCAGCCATACAACTGTCACCCACATTCAGAGGCTCTAGTTTGGTGCTATACTGGTTCCTTCCCTGTCTGGCTGGAATTTGTGAGCTCCCATTTACTCTGGTAAACTGTTTCAGTGGGTATCTCCATCATTGTCTTGACTTCTTTGTTCATATTCTCACTCCTCCCACTCTTCAACTGGACTTTCAGAGCTCATCCCAGTGCTCCAGTGCAGGTCTTTGCCTCTGTTTCCATCAGTTGCTGGATGAAGGTTTTATGGTGACATTTCAGATATTCATCAATCTGACTACAGAGCAAGGTCAGTTTGGGCACACTTTCCTCTATTGCTTAGGGTCTTAGCTGGAGTCATCCTTCTGGAATCCTGGCAATTTCTCAAGTGGCAGGTTCCGTCCTAGCTCCATAATTGCTCCCTCAATCAAATATCTCTTTACTTGCTCTCATCTCTGTCGTTCCTCCATCTCAACTATCCACTCAACTATCAACTTCTCATCTCTCAAGTTCTCCTCTCCTCTTCCCTCCACCCTCCCTTCTCCGCACACTCCCATGTTTCAATTTTGTCAGGAGATCTTGTCTATTTCCCTTTTCAAAGTATATCTATATATGCTTTTTTTAGGGTTCACATTGATACTTACTTTCTCTAGCTTCCTGGCTAGTTATAATTTGCTTTACAGCTAGTATACACTTATGAATGAGTACATGCCATGTTCATTTTTCTAGGTCTGGGTTACCACAGTCAGGCTGTTTTTTCTAGTTCCATTCATTTGCATGCAAATTTCAAGATTTCATTGTATTATTGTTTTTTTTACTGCTGAGCAGTAGTACTTCATTTTCTTTATCCATTCTTCACTTGAAGGGCACCTATATTGTTTCCAGGTTCTGGTTATTACAAATAATGCTGCTCTGAACATATTTGTACAAATGTCCTTGTAGTATGATTAAGCATCCTTTGGGTATATATCCAAGAATGGTATTGCTGGGTTCTGAGGTAGGTTGATTCCCAATTTCCTAAAAAGCAACCATAATGATTTCCAGAGTGGTTGTATAAGTTTGTGTTGCGACCATCAATGGAGGAGTGTTCTGCTTACTCCACATCCTCTTCAGCATTAGGTGTCATTGGTGCTTTTGATTTTAACCATTCTTACTGGTATAAGATGGCATCTCAGATTAGTTTAGATTTGCATTTCCCTGATGGCTAAGGATACTGAAGATTTCCATAATTTCTTTCAGTCATTTGAGACTCCTCTGTTGAGAATTCTTTGTTTAGTTCTGTACCCCATTTTTAAAAAGATTTATTTATTTATTTATTTGTTATGTCTTATCTGTTATATATACAGTGTTCTCTCTCCATGGATGTCTACATGCCAAGAGAGGAATTGGATTATTTGGAATCTTGATGTCCAATTTCTTGAGTTCTTTATATATTTTGGACTTCAGTCTTCTATATGATGTGGGGTTGCTGAAAATCTTTTCCCATTCAGTAGGCTGTCTATTTATCTTATCAACTGTGTCCTTTGCTTTACAGAAGCATCTCAGTTTCAGGAGGTCACATTTATTTATTCTTGCTCTCAGTGTCTATGTTACATTTAGAAGTTAGTCTACTGTGCCCATGCAATGAAGGCTACTTCCCACTTTTTTTTTTCAATCAGGTTCAGTGTGGTCAGATTTATATTGAGGTCTTTAATCCATTTGGACATGTGTTTTGTGAATGGGGATAGATATGGATCTTTTTGCATTTTTCTAATGTTGAAATCCAATTATGCCAGCATCATGTATTAAAGATGCTTTCTTTTTTCCATTGTATAATTTCAGCTTCTTTGTTTTTTTCTTTTTTTTTTTTTTTTACATTTCTATTTCCTTTTATTTGAATATTTTTGATGCTTTGAGAATTTCATGTATCAATGTACATCATTTATACCCATGCCTCTCTCATTCCAACTCTCCCCATGCTCTCTTTAATAATCTTTTAAATTACTACTCTTTTATTATTTTTTTTACATAGACATATGTAAGTATGAATAGATACTCCACTGAGGAAATATATATATTTCCTCAGTATATATATATATATATATATGCGTGTATATATATATATATTTATGTAGGCATCACTGAGTGAACCTTATTCTATTCATGTAATAAATTAGTGCAATTTTTTTTTTTTTTTTGCAAGTTGATGTCAATGGGAGATAGCTTTTTATTTAGGGATGGAGCCCATGTCCACTCTCCTCCTTAATGCCAGGATCCCATCTGGTTTTAACCTGCCCAGGCCCTGTGCATGCCCCCATCATCTCTGTGAGTTCAATGTGGATCAGTCCTATTGTGTCTGGACACTGTTTACTTGGAATCATCCATCCGCTCTAGCTCTTAAAA
>PVIU01004643.1:0-123565 GCA_004026605.1 Ondatra zibethicus
TAGATTCCCAATGGGTTGGTGTGTTACTTAGAATAGGATAAAATTATCTCAAAATCTGTATGGATGTGAGCTGCCTTCAGCAGTTGGAGAATGGTGGAAGTTTCCAGATGCACCCTCAGGCTCTTCCTTCACAGTGACTTTCTATGGCATGGCCCTGCAGGCTTTTGCTGGTTTTGGTCTGTGTTACAAGCAGCCAGACATATCCCCTATTTGATGTACTATGTACTAAAAACAAAGAAAAGGATGCACATCCAGTGAGTGAGTGACGGGCTGCTGGGCATTGGTCGAGATCAGAGGCCAGCAGAAATGGAGACCTAAACAAATGCAGCCATGAGCCCTTGTTTCCGGGCTATTTATTCAGATCACGAAACCAGAGTCGGTCTTGACTCAGCCAAGCTCTGCTGTCCACACAGAGAGAGCTGGGCCTGGAGGCACATGCCTGTGCCCTCAGAACTCACAAAGCTGCAGCAAGAGGAGCCCAAATTTGAGGCCAGTCTTTGGGATACAGCAAAGGCTACTAATTCAGAGGGAGAAGCTATGGGTGCTTATGTTAAAAAACCAGAAGCTTGGATTGCTCAGTTGGCAGAGAATTTGAAAAACAAAGCAAAGCCTGGGTTTGACCCCAGGACCACTGGAGGCGGTGGAGCACACTTGTACTCACAGCACTGGGAGGCAGAGGCAGGGGAGCAGAGAAGTTCAAGGTCACCCTCAGTTACTAGTAAGCTTGGAATCTGACAGGGCTACATGAGACCTTGTCTAAAAAAAAAGAAAAAGAAAAGAAAAAATCAAATCTCAGTTACGCACCTCAGGGGCTTAGGAATCCATGAACGAGCCAATCCCTGAGCCTGTGGGAGAATGAAGTACTGAAGACAGAGGCAGAAACTGACCAAGAGAGCACTAGAATGCTGCAAAGGATCTAGGAAACAGAGCGGGCTCTTTGGAAATACAAACAAGATCGCCAGGCCATTATCTAAACTAACCAAAAGGCAGAGAAGACCCAAGCAATATGAAAAGGAGGCATTGCCGGGCAGTGGTGGCGCACGCCTTTAATCCCAGCACTCGGGAGGCAGAGGCAGGCGGATCTCTGTGAGTTTGAGGCCAGCCTGGTCTACAAAAGCTAATTCCAGGACAGGCTTCAAAACTACAGAGAAACCCTGTCTCAAAAAACCATAAAAAAACAAAAGAAAGAAAGAAAGAAAAGGAGGCATTAAAACATATCCATGAAATTTGGAGGATCTTTATGGAACAGGTTTTAAATGTATGTATTTAAAACCTGGGAAAGCTAAAATAAGTGGATGAAGCCTTAGGTATGTATGACTTACCGAAATTTAATCAAGAGAGTATAAGAACTTCAGTAGATCTAAAATGAATGTTACTGATGCAGTAATTAAAAAAAAAAAATCTGATGGGAGAGTCCAGGACCAGACAGATCCACTACTAAACTCTGTTAGACGTTTAGAAAATTGTCACCTAAACCCCATGAACTAGTCCATTAGCTAGAAAAGCACTACCAACCCAGTCCGCAAAGCCAATGCTGTCTTATGCCCAAACCACATCAAGGTACAACAACAACAAAAAAAGAAGCTGTAGACCAATTTCCTTGATAAACAAATACATAAATATTCCCAATAAGGTGCTGGAGAGATGGCCCAGAGGTTAAGAGCACTGGCTGCTCTTCCAGAGGCCCTGGGTTCAATTCTTAGCACCCACACATGTTACACACATGTAACCCACACACATTACAACTGTTTGCAACTCCAGTTCCTGGGGATCTGGCGCCTTCTCTGGCCTCTTCAGACACAAGCACACAGGTGGTACACAGCCATAACCACAGGCAAAACACCCACACTCCCCACTGGTACGCAATATGAACTTCATATAATCTCATAACCAGGGAAATAAAGCAAGAGGAAATCCGGGGGGCACAAATAGGAGAGAAGTCAAATTGTTTCTGTAAGGATGGTATGATTCTGTACTTCAAAGAGCTTTGCACATGCCCAAAATGGCCACATTACCGAAGCAATCTATGTATTCAGTGCATCCCTGTCAAGGCTGCGGTGCCTTTCTCCACAGGAATAAAGCCGAGGTAAGACCCTGGATGGCCAAAGCAGTCCGGACGGAAGAGCAATGCTGCAGCAGCACCTACCTCGTCTCAGATTATATCACAGAGTGTGGTGTGGAAACCAGCGACGTAGCAACAGAAAAACCAGATAGACCGAGAGATAGAAGGGGGACACAAAGCCCATGCAGCTGCAGCCATCTGTGGTCAACAAAGGTGCCCAAACCTGCATTTGAGCAAAAGCAGCCTCTTCATGAAAGGGTGCAGAGGAAATAGTATCCACATATAGAAGAATGAATTGGACTCCTCACTCACTCTCTACAAAAATCAATTCAAAATGGATCAAAGGCCTTAGAATAAGACCTGAAAATCTGAAACTGATGGGAGAGAAGACGAAAAGACGAGCCACAGGCCGAGACGTCTGATAGGGACTCAGTGTCTTGGGAAATAACAGCAAGGACCGAAAACTGAGATTAGATAAAAACTAAAACATTTTTACACAACAAAGGATAAAGAACAAGGAGACAGATTGGGAGAAAACTTTTGCCAGCTAAACAGCTAACAATTTCTAGGCCACATAGAGAACTGAAAACACACGCACATGCACACACACACACACACACACACACACACACACACACACATGGTTGCATGCACACACACCAAAAGCCAGTCCATTTATGGGCAAATGAACAGACAGGCGTCAAAGAAGTACAAGAATTCAATAAATATATGACGTGTGCAACACCCTGAGCCCTCGGGGACATGTGGATTAAATGGCCTTGCTGTGCTCATCCCGGGAAGCCTTCCTCCTGCTTTCAGCATTCCTGAGTTGCCTGTAGTTCTTCTTCTAGGTCGAGGCCTCATGAGCTTTCCCTCCTCCACATTGGCATGTCTGTTTGTTTTGTCCTTACTTTAGGGAGGAGCACAGTTGGTTGTCCAATACCTCATGGCCAGCCCTGAAAACAGTTGTGTTTGTATATTTAGGAATACATACATGCATTCATACATGCATATTTGTAGCAACAACTAAAGATAAAAGAAGCCAAAGATTTGAAAGTGAGTGAAGAGGGTCTATGGGAAGGACTAGAGGGAGGAAAGGGGGAAATGGTAATTATTATCTATTTCTCCTTATATATTACATATATGTTATATAGACATATGTATATAATATATGTGTTAAATGCCATTAAGATTCTAGGCCAGGCACATTGGTCACACCTATAATCCAAGCACTCAAGAGGCAAAGGCAGGTAGCTCTCTGCATTCAAGGCCAGCCTGGTCTACATACACTCTGTTTCAAAATTAAAATTAAATTTAAGAACCTATCTTGAGTTTCTTTCTTACCCAGGAATTTCAAGTTAGCATAACATAGATACCTGTACAGTGTTCGTTGTGATACTGCCCACAATAATCACAATATGGAATCAGCCCACATGTGGGTCCGCACGAGCTGATAAGGGACATTTGGTGTGCCCACACAATCGAGATTTTCTCAATTGTAAAGACTAAAACTGAGCTTTTGTTTTTTTCCTCCAGGAAAAATGGGTGAACAGGGAGATCATCCTACTAAGGAAAACAAGCAGGCTCAGAAAGAAACGCCATCTGCTTTCTCAGTATGCGGAATCTGGGATTTTAAAAACATGGCTATATGTGGAAGACATGATGGTGGAGTGGCGGATGGATATGCGTGGAAGACATGATGGTGGAGTGGCGGATGGATATGCGTGGAAGACATGATGGTGGAGTGGCGGATGGATATGCGTGGAAGACATGATGGTGGAGTGGCGGAAGGATATGCGTGGAAGCCATGAAAGTGGAGTGGCGGCTGCTTATTTGTAGGGAGGAAGTGGTCTCCCAGGAGTTGGGGTCGGGGATACCAGAGAGCAGCTAGGGTGAATATGAGCAAAGAATAAAATGCGCACACGTGAAGACGTTGTGGGAAGCCGCTGCTTTGTATGTTACATTTCCTCCTTTAAGGAGCAGGAGCAGGCAAGAGAGTCCTTGCTAGCAAGCACGTATTAGACATCTTGTCTCTCCGCAGAGCGGGCAACCAAAGCCAGGCGGGACCTGTGCCCATTGGGAGCCTCGCTGCAGAGGCCAGGCAGCTCCACTCCACAGGGAGGAAGGGGCAGGAGACAGTGCCCGCCTTTAGCTGTGTTACTTGTTATGTTATTATTTGGATTCACAAAAGAAAATGCCACGTTAACCTAAATAGTGTAACATTAAAAGGCTTCCGAGGAGTCTGAAATTACACTGCGCTCTTGAAGATCTGCAATTAGGACGTGGCGTGCCATCGTGGACACAATGTTCTCTCCTGAAATAATGTTTCCCAACAAGCTGCTTCTGAGTACGGGAAGGACTCCCTGTTACTGGGCTTGGTTAGTTGGACCAGCACTGCCACCTTGTGCATGCCTCCCAGCACTGCAGGCAGCCCCCACCTGGGACTCCAATTATCAGCGACATCCCTTGAGGGCAGGGGTGAGCCTGCAGCCCCATGGAAGCATGATTTTTGTTTGTTTCATGTGTATTATTTTGTGCATATTTTGCCTACATGTATATCCGTGCGTCCCATGTTCATTTGGTGCCCTCAAAAGCGGAGGGAGGGCTTTGAATCTCCTGGAAATGTGCTTACAGACAGCTGTGAGCTGCCATGTGGCTGCTAGGAATTGAAATCTGGGTCCTTTGGAAGAGCAGCCAGCGCTCTTAACTGCTGAGCATTGTCTCTAGCCCTGGAAGCATGGTTCTACAGAATTCAGGAGTGTATGGCCACTTTTGTTTGGTATTGTTGCTTGTTCAGTGACTTCATTTCTATTGCTATGATAAATATACAGACAGAAAGCAACTTGCAGGAGAAAGGAATTTATTTCAGTTTGTAATTCCAGATCACGGTCTGTGATTGTGAGAAAGTCAAGGCAGGAATTTCAGGTAGCTAGTCACGTCGTGTCCACAGTGAAGAGCAGAGAGAAGTGAACGCGGCATGCCCACCTGCTTGCTTGCTGTGCTCAGCCGGGTTTCTCCACTCTCTCTGCCTAGAGAATGGTGCTGTTCACAGTGAGTTAAGACGATCCTCAGATATGCCCACGAACCAACCCAATGTGCACAGTCTTCACTGAGTCTCTCCTCCCAGGTTGTGTCAAGTTGGCAGTTCAAGTTAACCACCAAGACCAAGACAATATGAAATAGCCAGTATGAGCAATCAGTGCAACGTCAGTTTCAATCGAATTGAAATCAGTACAATTTCTGCGTTGCTACTTGTGCTACTTTCTCACCGTTGTGACAAACACCCAGGGAAAGAGCTTGAGGTCCCATGGTGCTCAGCTGAAGTCTCGGCTCTGTTCAGTCTAGGACCTACATGCTGCCATCCACATTCAGGGTAGAGAGATTAACTCCTCTCTTGACTAACCCTAGCTGGAAACTCCTTCGCAGATATGCCCAAAGGTTTGTCTCCTCAGTGAGTCTAGATCCTGTCAAGTTGACAGCGTTCATTATCACAGTGGCCTGCATGCCTGCCTGCCTGCCTTCCTTCCTCCTCCTTCTTTCCTTCCTTCTTCCTTCTCTCCCTCCTTCCTTCAGTCTTCCTTCCTCTTTTTCCCTCTCTCCCTTCCTCTCTCCCTCCTTCCTTTTTTTCTCTGCACAATTACTAGACCAGAGGTCCTTTCCCCAATTGCTGCTATCCAAGGTGTACTTCACATTCAGGGCCTCTGGGTTGCCATGGGTGTTGTCCTCAGTCACCTCCCACTTCTCTTCCTGCTCCTTTGTCTTGTCTTCTCTTAAGACAGGGTCCCCAAGAGTGACTGAGATTGGCCTGGAATTTGCTTTGTAGGCCGGGCTACCCTTAAACTATCTCCTGCTTCGGCCTTCCAAGTTTTGGGATAACAGGCGTGCACCATCATGCCCAGCCGTTTCCTGCATCCTTCGTTTCTGTTCCCTGTCCTTCCTTTCTGCAGTGCCCTGTGCCTCACTGGGGGTTTGTTTGTTTGAGACAGACTCTCCCTACGCAGCCCAGGCTATTGTAGCTTGTGATCTTCTGCCTCAGTCTCTTGAGTGATGGGATTATAGGCGTGGGCCGCCACACCCGGTATTTATGTTTTTATTGAGTTGTGGAAGTTAGTTCTTCACAGTTCAGTCCCTACTAAATACCTGGCTTGTGGGCATTTTTGCCTTTTCTGATGGGTAGATGGGTCTGCTCAGTTTTTAAAAATTGTGTGAAAAACTATACAACATAAAAGTTGCCACAGTAACTATTGTGGAAGTGTTTGTGGGTTATGCAGGTACATGTATGTGTGTGAAGTGCACATGCCTGTGTGTGTGTGTAGATACATGTATGTGTGTGAAGGTGCATGTGCCTGTGTGTGTATATAGGTACATGAATGTGTGTGAAGGTGCACATGCCTGTGTGTCTGTAGGTACATGTATGTGTGTGAAGGTGCACATTCCTGTGTGTTTGTGTTTGTAGGTACATGTGTGTGTGTGAAGGTGCATATGCATGTGTGTGTGTTTGTGTGATTGTAGAAGTCAGCGAACAATCGCAGGTGTCATTCCTCAGGTGCTACCCATCTGGTTTCTTGAGACAAGGCTTCTCACTGTTCTGAACTTGCCTAGTTGGCTAGGCTGACTAGCCAGCAAACTCCAGGGACTGCCTGTCTGCTTCTCTGCCTTGGGAGTAGAAGCACACACTCACCACCCTTGGCTCTTATTTTGCATTGATTGGGGACTGAACTGAGATTCTTGTGTTTGCAAGTACTTTGTTGGCCAAACTATCCCCCAGGCCTGTATACTGTCATTACTAAATATACACCTCAGCGGCGTTCAGCAGTGTGCACATCCATGGGACTATTGCACGTGTTCTTGTGAGTGTGTGAGTTCACTTGTCTGTGCGTGTGTGTAGAGGCCAGAGGTTGGCATCACTTGTCTTACTACGTTCGTATTAGTTTTCGAGACACCGAGCCTGAAGCTCACGGTTGGCTGGACCTGCTAGCCAGTGTGGCCCTGGAATCCATCTTTGTCCAGGTGATAGGCTCCTGCTGGTCCACCTGGCTTTTCCCAGGTGCTGCCATCTGTCCTCACGCTGTGCATCAGGCATTTTAACCACTGAGCCATTTCTCCAGCCCCAGAAATTCTGAGTCTTCACCTTTCTCCTCCCAGCCTGGCAACCTACATTCCATTTCCTGACTCTATGGTCATCAGCCTGTTTTGTGCGGTGTACCAGGATACCTGAGGCTGAGTAATTTATAAAGAAGAAAACTTACTTTCCTGAGACTGGAAGGTTCAAGGCCTGGTATTTTGTGAGGACCAGGTCTCTGCATCCAAGATGGTGCCTTGAATACAGTGTCTTTCTGTGGCAAATGAGCAAAGGAACGAAACTCCTCAGTAAAGTTCTTGTGTGATGGCATTAGTCTGTGTGTGAGCATGGAGCCCTCCTTACACCTCCCAAAGGCTGCACGTTCCTGCACTGTTCACAGCAGATTCATTCTCCAGCGTTTCTGGGTGTCTCAAGGAATGGGCTCCTGTGTGTCTCCGTGACAGGCTTATTTCTCCTAACTGTGTCCTAGGAGTTCATTCGTGTGCCACACAACAGGATCTCCTTCCTTTCCTGTGGCCAGGCCACGGGAGCATATGTCTGTGGTTAGATATGTGACGCTTCTTGCTCCAGCCCTAGCAATGATGCTATGTGGCTGTGTCCAGCTGCGCACCCACCCATGCAGCCTCCCACAGAGCTCTCTGCTTTGCAGTTCCACTGATGATGCAGGGCGTCCCAGATTCCCCACATCAGGCTTCATTTCCTTTCCTTTTCTCTTGTTTTTTTGTTTTGTTTTTTGAGACAGGGTTTCGCTGTAGCTTTGGAGCCTGTCCTGGAACTAGCTCTTATAGACCAGGCTGGCCTCGAACTCACAGAGATCTGCCTGCCTCTGCCTCCCAAGTGCTGGGATTGAAGGCGTGAGCCACCGCCACCCTGCATCCTTTTTTTTTTTTTTTTAATGTTCTTGTTTCATTGTTTTATAGTACCTATCCCAGGGCAGGGCGGGGTGGGCAGGAGGCGTTATTTCATTGAGGTGGTGTCACAGTGCACATGCAGACATCAGTTCTTTTCTTCCATCATTTCGTGGGTTCTGGGGCTGGGACTCCTATCCTGTTTGTAATTAGCAGCTCAGTAATGATTTTAATGGTGTTGAGCCTTTCTCCATGAGCTTGCTGACATTTGTGTGTCACTTTTGGAGACCTCTGTTTTTAAGTCGGGTTATCTGAGATTTAGATTCTGTGTGCCGGGATGGTCACCCCTTAGCAGACAGAGCCCCCATAGAGCCTCCCTGAACTCAATAAGCCACTTTTCTCCTCTGGTGGCCTTTTAGCCGATGCTTTGGTATTAGGCCCAGGTTGGACATTGCCTCCAAGTCATGCTGATGGTCTTCTGTGCTCTCCTGAGAGCCTCTTCAGTTTAAATCTTGGGCTTAGATCTTCAGTGTACTTTGAATTAGGTTTTGTATATGGCTAATTCATTTTTTAAAAAGGGTTTATTTATCATATATATGAGCGTGTGCCCGAGTGTTTGCATGTGCACCACATGTATCCAGTGCTCACGGAGGCCGGAAGCGGGCACCAGATTCCTTGAGCTGGAATTGTAGATGGTAGTGAGACACCTGATGTGGGTGCTGGGAACTGAACCCGGGTCCTCTGGAGGAGCAGCAGGCATTCTTAACCACTGAGCCATTTCTGCAGCCCCAGCTCCCCTTCTTTCCTTCTGCCTGATTATGTTTTAATGTGTTTGTGTACGTGTGTGTGTGTGTTTTCTTTTTCCCTTTTTAAAATTTGAGGTAGTCCCCTCCCTCTAGCCCAAGCTGGCCTAGATCTTGCCATGTAGGCTGAGTGGTGTTTTAATGGCTTGTTTTGTTGAGTTTGAATTTTTGTAGCTGGTGCCTGGAGTCGACTCACTAAGACAACAGGCCACAAACAAGCCCTTCTTTGTTTCCTTCTGGAAACTGTGTAACTTCAGCACTTTCTCTTGGTTTTGTAAGCCCTTGTGCTAGCATCCCTGTGGGAGCTGAGACTGGGGTTGTTTTTCCATGAGAATGTCTTTTATGGACTACTGCTGGGAACTTCCTGCCCTTGCCTAATGGAGTGGGTACCATGACACCCCTGGGCCCCCAGAACTGTTGGGTTTTGCTGCTGCTGGGCTGTGGGACTAGGCCACAATTGCTGTTTTCTCTGGACTGTTCATTGTTGAAGAGACAGTGACTCACAGGAGGCCACACCGACCTTCGGATGAAGCTGGAACCCACTCCTGACCCACCTGGATCAGCGGTTGTAAACTGCCATACTTGACATCTCAGGGTAGCCGCGTCACATGGGGCAGGCTCCAGCCGAGTCAGTGGCCTCCTCCTGGTGAGTGGCGCATCCCAGTGTGAGAGCACCTTCCTCTACAGAACTGTGCCTTCCTCAGACTTCTAAAGGATGGGCTGAGGTCTGTGCTGCAGAGCTGGAAACCAGCCTTGCTTCACCATGGCCCCTCCCCACCCTCAGTGGATGCTCAGGTCTCCCTGTGCCCCAAGACCCTTCCTGCACCTAGCTCTCTCAGCACCCCCTTCCCCCATGCCTCAGGTGGCTCCCTCTTCTTTTGTACTTGTGGCCTTGCCTGCTCCCCTGTCAGCCACTGGAAACTGGGCCATGTGTCCCTGCCTGTGTACATGGTCCCACATGGTCTGTGTGCTTCTGTTCCCTCGTCTGCCCAGTATGCACCGAGCATCTGCTTCAGCATCATCTCAAGGTCCATGAAGCAACATTCCTACGAGGCTCACAGAATACCTGACTCCTGGTAGTCAACACAGAGGCTGTCAGAATGGAAGGCAAGAAAGACAGCCGCAGCTTGGAGGGCCGTACACGTGACAGTGAGGTCTGTTCCGAGGGCTTCTCTCCAACAGCCATGGAAGAACACTGGCATGTTATGTGGTTATGTCCCTGTGGAGTCCTCCTTTACCTGTGTGGTACAGCTCATCACAGCTGTGAGGTCCCTATCCTTAAGGTGGAATGACACCTTGTGGACAGTGACCAGCCCTGTGAGGCCATGCAGTGGAGGACCCCTGTGCTTCTCTCTGCCCCTCTGCTGTCACTGGGGTAGGCAGAGTCCCGTACAAAGCATTCTTGGCGTTTTCTGATGGCTTCAGGCCCAGCTCTGAACTCGGACGCTGATTACTGTTAGCACAGAAGCATTCTCGGCACAAAGAGCTGGACAACAGCATGGGGCAGTGGCAGGGGCCTGCAGCACCCTCTGAATGAGACATTTCACAAGTTAGACAACAGCAGGGACCTGGCTGGGAACCTGTAGCAGCTTTTGGTGGGCTCTGCTTGTGTGCCCATATTAGTCAGGACCCAACTCCATCCACCCGGCACCACCTAGCGCCCCACAAGTTTGAGTTTTGATGTGCAGGGTGCATTAGAATTCCACGGAGGAGAAAGCAACACCTGAAGTGCCTTCTGGACACCCTGGAGAGAGGACCCTGGTGGCGAAGCCTGGAGCTCTCTTGCAGGCTTGACCAGTGCCTAAATAGAGTGCACTCATTTCTGCTGTGACTCTGACCACACTACCTGTGGATAAAAATTCATTCCTGTGGCAGCTTCCAGTCTGCAGACAAAGAGACTACACATCACGTCAGAGATCACTCCTGAAGTCTGGGAGAGCTGAGACGCTTCTCAGCCCCGCAGGCTTGCTCTATGAGAGCTGGCCCTTCGTTGGCGCCAGAAGCCCTCTGAGAACTTTGGGTAACACTTCCCAGAGCTACAGATCTGTTCTGCAATGGACATCTCCTGCTCGGCATCCCAAGGCCTCGGAGAACTTAGAGCTACAATACTTACGAGGGTTGAACCACTTCTCAGCCAGCATCCTGCAGCTACCAGGAGCTCAAACCTGTTTCATTTTAATCCAGTGTAGCAATTTGTCCTACCCCATTTGCAGTTTACTCCCACAGATTATAAAGCATTCTTCCATTTGTGGTTTTTTTGTTTGTTTTGGTTTTTCGAGACAAGAGTTTCTCAGTAGCTATGGAGCCAGTCTTGGAACTCGCTCTGTAGACCAGGCTGGCCTTGAACTCACAGAGATCCGCCTGCCTCTGCCTCCCAAGTGCTGGGATTAAAGGCGTGCACCACCACCGCCTTGCTGCATCTCACGTTTGTAATCTCTGTCTGTACACTACATTCTTGGAGACGGGTGGGACAAGAGCCCCGTTGGGGGACAGGTTTTCTGCATCTGTTTCACTGCTGGAAGACCAGCTGCAATGTTCCTGGGACCTGGCTTGCCCCTCACAGTGGGCCTGGCCATCCAGGGAAAGCAGAGTGACAGCTTTTCCCTGTGAGCCACTGTGTGCTAGCCCCTGGCTGACACAGTAGCGCTTCATCTTGGTTTGTGTCAACAGCCTCCGGAGGGTGTGCCACAGTGTAAGTTGCTGGGCTCCATCAGGAATTTCCATAAGCTCCTGGTATTTATGGCTGCTGGGTCAGGGCTGCAGTTTGAGGACAGTGCTCCGGAGAAGTGGGCAGGGACAGAGGGAATGGGCAGGGCGGGCCTGAGGGTTTAGTCTCAAATGATACTGCAGTATAAGTATTCATTTGAGAGCTGCCTGGATTCTGAGGGTGCTAACCTTGAGAATAAATGACTCTATTTGTGGGTTCACAGGGGTGGGTCTGGAAGAAGGGCCCAGCTCTGGACTGGGCTGTAGGGGTGCGGCTCCGTGACAGAGTGTTTATTCACTATGCACATAGTGTGCTCCATACCAGTGCCACAAGAAAACAAAAAAACCACACATGTTTGTTCTACCCCAGTGCCCCTGTGCCTCTCCCCTTTTGGGCCAAGAGGATTTGAGCAGCTTTGTAGCCACAGTGCCCCCTGTTGTGTTGTTTGGCCTATTACAGCCTGCTGACCATGGGCTGAAACTCTGGAAACCATGAGCCTAGACAAACATGTCCTCCTTTAAGGTGACTTCCTTGGGTGTTTTTACAGTGCCAGAGAATTAACTAACACAGGGTCATTAACTGCCTGGGTTTTCTCAACTTAGCAGCAAGCTTGTCTAGAGACTGCCCAACTCAGAAGCTGGGAGCTACAGTGTTAGTTAGCTGCAGTGTCTCCCAAAAGCACATGTGTTAATGGCTTAGCTCTTGCCCCTGGAACTGTTGGGAGGTTGTGGAATAGTTAATTGCAAGGGTCAAGTGGGAGGGGTTTAATTATTATGGGCTTGTCCTTGAGGGGGACATTCGGTCCTCAACCCCTGGCATGTCTCTCATAGGCTGTCATGAGGTGAGCAGACTCCTGTCAGGTGTCACACCGTGATGCTCTGCCTGACACAGGCTGAGACAAGGGCTCCCTAGCCAACCACAGACCAAAACCTTATGACACAGCCAGTCAAAATAACCCTTTCCTTCTGTGCTCCTCTTTCATTAAATTTTCTTTCTTTTCTTTCCTCTCTTTCTTTCTTTTTCTTCCTTCCTTCCTTCCTTCCTTCCTTCCTTCCTTTCTTTCTTTCTTTCTTTTTTCTTTTCTTTTTTTTTTTGAGACAGGTTCTCTCTGTGTAGCCCTGGCTGTCCTAGAACTCACTCTATAGATCAGGCTGGCCACGAACTCACAGATCTGCCTGCCTCTGCCTCCACATGGCCCCCAGTGCGGAGATTAAAGGCATACACATGCAACACCATGGCCAGTCTGGTTTTGTTGAGACAGGGTTTCGTTTTGTAGCCTAGCTTGATCTTGAAGTTTGGTCTTCCTTCCTCAGCTTCCCAAGTGCTGGAGTTCCACCATACTGGCTGGTTTTCCTTCCTTCTAAGTTGATTTCCTTTATCTTTTGCTCCAGAATGGACAACTGGCTAACAAGAGAGCCAGCTGATTCTTTCCTCACACATTCCCGACGCACATACCGCTCATGTCCCTCTCAGCTACAAAGGTCCCTAGTCTACTTGCCGTGACTTCCTGAGAGTCCCCCACCCTCTCCTCACCCTTGTATCTGCCTCCCCAAACAGCAGCAGAGGTCAATCACACCAAGGATCTAGATTGTGCCCTAGTATCTCTCCTTAGCCAGTGACCCCACTTTGAGTCTTTCTGCCTCACTGGTATGGCCATTATGTGAACTTACCATGTGTATTAGTTGGGGTTTCTTTTTCTTTTTTTTTTCTTTTTTGTTTTGTTTGTTTTGTTTTTGTTTCTGTTTTTTTCAAGACAGGGTTTCTCTGTAGCTTTGGAGCCTGTCCTGGAACTAGCTCTTGTAGACCAGGCTGACCTTGAACTCACAGAGATCTGTCTGCTGGGATAAAAGGCGTGTACCACCACTACCCAGATTAGTTGGGGTTTATATTACTGTGATAAATACCGTGGCCAAAAGTAACTTGGGAGGAAAGAGTTTATTTGGTTCCACAACCCAGTCCATCATCAAAGGAAGTCAGTGCAGGAACCTAGAGGCAGGAACTGAAGCAGGAGCCATGGAGGGAAGCATTACCATCTTCCTTGTGTCTTCTTGTTTACAGCTACCACTGTCCCCACCACAGCATTTTATCTGTTGCTGTCCTGTCACTGGAGGGCAAACTCAAGAAGGATAAGAGCAATGTCCCCAGAACAGGAACTTAAAGACATCTGACCAAGTCAGAGAACGCCTCAACAGGAAATGGACAGAGGAGTAATGGCTGTAACAGTGAGTCACCCTGGCTCCTAGGTGGGTTTAACTTCTGAGCTGGGATATTAGCAGAGATGGCCTGCTCCAAGCCAGTGTGCTAACAGGGTGGGGCACATACTGGTGACAAATCAGTATGTCGGGTCTCCATGGGTGCTATTATGGGTTAGATTTGGGTGCCCAAATTCATAAAAATACCAAGGGCACAGTAAGAGGTCACGTCCCCCAAAGAGATTCCACGAGGATTCAAACCTGCTGCTACTGGGATCTTGAATTCTTCTAGGCAGGAAAATATATCCCATCATTTCACCTTGAGATAGCCTCACCTGGGCCTAAGGCAGTCTAGAGGGCGTTCTCAGTTTCCTCTGAAGGGCTGGGTCGCTCCGAGTCACGCAGCACGCGGGTGGGTGGGCTGTCTCTGCATCAGGGTTTCAACTCTAGGGAGCTTGCAGCTGTAGTTCCGTCTTCTGGTACCTTTAGATCACAAGTGAGTGCCAGTCTCCGGTGAAATTGGCTAATTCAGCCTGGCCCTACCCAGAGGGTCTAGACTGCAATGCTGGGATCCCAGAGTTGCAGGGGCTGCCGGGGCAGGAGAATGGCCCTGATTGGGCATTCTGGAAGTCCTTGGCCTCTGCACTAGGTGAGGCAAACCCAGAAAGCCCGCCCCATTCATGAGGCCCCACCCCCTATGGCTCCAGCCCCATCCCCAGCAGATATCCTTCCTGCAGCACACTCTACAAGTGTCCCGCTCTCAACTTTGAAGGCGACTCCTCCTCCGCCCCGAGGTCCAGCCCCTACCTCGGATCTTCAGCCCGCACCAACCAGAAGAGCCCCAGGCCTCCAGCAAGCCCCACCCTGAAGGCCCCACCGCTTCCCAGTATTGCTTTGCCTTTGGCTCAGTTCCCACTGAGGAGTCCGCTGTCCTAGCTATGGCTCGCGCTACCGGACCTGAGCGGCGGCTGCTGGCCATCTACACTGGCGGTACCATCGGCATGAGGAGCGAGGGTGGTGGTGAGTCAGCGTACCCACGCCCTAGGCAGAATGGCCTCAGGGCTTGGCCACTGGAAGCTCTTGCTGGGGTGGGGGAACGCTTCCTCGCTTCCTCCTCCGGTGGCTGGGAGTCTTGAAACCCGGTCCATGGAAGGGGTGAGGGGCATGGTAACACTTCCCGACCTGAAGTGTCCCCGAAGGCAAGGGACACAAGGACAGAGGAGGGAACTGGGAAAACTGCTCTATTCTGTGCCCAGGGCGTTGGGAAAGATGCTGGAACATTCCATACCTTCGAACCCTTAAAAGAAAGTCCTTGGGGTGTGCTTGCTTCCTGGGGGGGGGGGGAGACACCAGCAGAGCTACTTGCCTGCTTTCTCCCCTCAGAGAATCCTTAGCGTTCCCAAGGTAAGGGCCAAGCTCGCCTGCCCTCTAGGAGCTTGGGCGCTAGGGTCAAGGTCATTCAGACTGTTGGAAGACCTTCCTCTGACAACATCCTGCTGCCTCTGGTTGGGACACCCTGGTGAATGCCCCCACTAGCAGGTAGGACCATGACCAATTTGCTTGGCCTTCACCTGAGTGATGGATAAAGTAATGACAGCCATTAAGGAGCTGAAGCCTAGAGGGTCAGTTACTGCCCCTGGGTTCTGGGGTACAATGGATGCGGTTAGGCTGTGTTGGGGGCTGCTCTGAACGAACTCCTTTGAGAACACAGAGGCTCCTGGAAGGAGTGGCGGCTGGACCCAGGAGAAAGTGTGGCCAGACAAGGAGCAGCCTAGGGGAATGAGGGAGGAGCCCCGGAGATGGCTCTGTGGCCAGGCCCACTCCACCTCTTGTCGCTTCCCCTTTAGGCCTGACATGTGGGCACTTTCAGTCCTGTTGTACTCTACCAGAATGTCCTACACTAAGGAGCACTTGAACTCTGACCACAGTCCCACCTGTGGTGACATTGTGCCCCATGCACCCCTGGATGTTCCCGTGTGCTCTTCACGTGCTAGGTTTCACTAAGAGGCAGCGAGGGCATGGTGAGTCAGGAAAGCCAAAGACTCTGATGGCCCAAACCCAGGTGCAGTGGGGTGTGGGTTTTCAGATGGGTAAAGATCTTCTAGACCCTCAGAAGGCTGCTCCGTGCTCTGGGGCCTGCGAGGCCTGGGAAGAGGTGGTGACTGGCAGGCATCTACTCTATGCTAGAAGCCCCTTCCTCGGAGTGGCGGACACTCCACCCAAGGATCTCAGAGTGACCAGCAGTCTTTCCTGCAGAGGTGCAGGCATCTCCCAGGGCAGCATCTTCTGGCTCAAAGCTGAAGGCTTTGCTCTCAGGCCAGCTGCTTCCGGGCCTTCATGGGACCCCACATCCTGCAGGCCCTCACCCTTTCCCTCTTCAGAACAACTTTAGGGAGCCCTGAGCTTAGTCCCTGAGGACATGGGAGAACTAGAAAAGAGGTCTGGCCTTTGATGACTGGGACACAGGATCTGCACACACGAATGAGTAGCCAGTGCTGGGACTTGGAGCCTTGGGGTCTGCCTCAGGTGTGGCCGAAGTCACCTCTTCTTCAGATACAAAGGTGTGAAGTGGCATCTTGATTTTCTCTGAAGGGAAGAGGTCTCCAGGAATGGGCAGAACCCAAGGCACGGCAAGTTGAGGCTAAACCTATGCCTGAAACCTGAAGCTCAGGCACGTCCCAGCCCTCTGTGTGCCCTGCTGTGGAGGTTGCTGAACTGTGGGCTGCAGGCCCTGCCTGCCCTGGATGGCCCCACTGGTATGAATGATTAACCAGCTTGGCCCTGCTTCTGTGGGCCCTGGCCCCTGGTGAGTGGGAGTGGTGGCTTTCGCTGAAGAGGAGCTGTGTAGATTGTCGCTCTTGGGACAGCTCATGTGCCTGCTGGTAAACAGTGCCCAACACTGTGTGACAATCCCTGCCAGGGCAGGAGAGGGCAGAGGTACGGCATGGCTCACCTCTTCACCGCCCCTTTCAGGGCTCTGTGAAGATGTCACAAGTCAAAAAACAACATGTGTCCAATGACCACAAGCCTGGACCCAGGCATGTGTGGGTGACACCTGGGCACTGTTTTAGCTAGGGTACCTCTTGCCTGCTGCCCTTGGGAGCCATTCCTTGCAACCACCACGGAGGGGCAGCTAAGCTTCTGCACAGAGTAGCCAGGGTTGCCTCCTGCCTAGTGGTCACAGTTGGCCCCAACCATAGAGTCTTTCCAGTCAGGATGATGCCCAGTATGGCAGTTGCACAGGCTGCGAGGTTCCAGGTAGGGTGGGGTCAGCATCCCAGGGTTGTACACTTTGGGGGTGAACTCCATGGGAAAAGAATGCAGCTTACAAAATCAGAGTTGGGGTGTTAGCCAGTGTTAGAACACTGAAAGAAATCACAACAAATTCTAATTTAAAACACTGTTGTGGGATCCAGAAAAATGGTCTCATTGGCGGCTCCTGTCCTCCTTGGCTGTTCTGTCACACTTTTTCCCCTCCTAGGCCCTTGTCACACGGTAACAAGTTTGTTTTCTCTCCAGAAAGGAAAACATAGGAGAGTTTAGCTTTCCCTTGGCTGGTTTTGATGCTTCCCAGATGCCACCCTTCAAGGTGGGGCTCTCAGTCCGTAACCCTTCAATCCAGTCTATTCTGACCTCACCAGTGTGCCATGTGTCCCCAGGAGCCATTCCATGGTCAGAGACAATGTGTCCACCATCCCCTAGCCTGAGTGCACCCTGTAGGTGACTTCCAGGTTTCTATGGCTACTCCAGTGCCATCTGCTGTCAGGGGAACTCACGTGGAGAATGGAGGTCCTGGTGTCCTGAGGCTGCCAACCAACCAGCATGGAAAGCCTCAGGGTCCGTCCCTCTTTCTGGAGACAAAGTTTAAAGTCTCAAGGCCTTAACAGAGAACTCTTCCTGCTCCTCCACCTTCTACTGATTGCCAGGGTCTGTGCTCTGTGACCACATTTCTCCTGTCTGTAACACGACAGCACCTCTATTCTATTTGCTGCATTGTCAGGGGACAGTCTCTATGTATGCCCCCCCCCCCCGCCTACCTGTTCTTACAAGAACAGACAGGTGGCCCTTTCGAGCTGCCCTACCAGGTATTAGACACAGTCATACCTCCAGAAACTTTGTTACAAAAGACAAATGTCACAGGTTTCTGGACTAGGATGCTGAGTGGCTTGGGTGGCTCCTGCATGTGGAGGCAAAGCTGATGTCCTGGTCACACCTGGGGTGGCTCTGGGGGCCCATGGGGCTGACTGGACATTCAGGGTTTATCTGTTTTCTGAGCTCTGCCCATGAAACATTTCCATAAGTGGCAGCTACAGCAGCGGACAACAGCAACGGCAAACTGCACCCAACAAGTTTTACGAACTCTGTACCAGGCTCGGGGGGGAGAGGGTTGGGAGATAAGGGGTACCTATTGAACCTGGGGGCATGCTTTGTCAGCTCCGAAGTCTGCAGGGCTCCTGACCTGCACCTGGGAGAAATGGGAGCCCATCTGATTTGTGTGTTACTTGTGACCATGTTCTCAAGAACCAGGTCCAGCCGGAGTCGGTGAAAGGCTGGCAGGCAGCAGCGGGAGCTGCAGGCTAGCTGGGTACAGGAGACAGGAGTGATGCTGCTATGGGAGGAGGGGCTGGCAGGGGGCCTGGGGCTGCCTGGAGCACCCTTATACTTACCCCAAGAAATAGGTTGTAGCCAAGAGTATAACTTGGGGAAGGTGGAGCCCTGGCCAGGTGGTTGGCTGGATGCTTACTATGCTGACATGAGGCTGACACAGGCATCGAACCTGGTTGGAGTCTGGCCCTCCTAAGGCCAGTAGGTCTGCAAGCAGGGCTGAGCCCTCACCCTGGTCCTCCTCGGCTCCAGCCACATGCTCTGGGGTGAGTTACTGGCAGTTTGATTCAGGCGTGGTGTGGTGTGGGGAAGGAAAGCCTGCTAGGTCTACTCCCTGCTGACCCTGACCAGAGATAGATCCTCCCCAGGGCCCTCAGAAGTGTATGTCCTCACGAAAGCACATGTAAGTATGCGGCCTCCTGATAAAGGCACTCTGCAGATGTGATCAGAGAAGAGGCGAAGGGAGTCTGGCTTTGAAGATGGGGAATAGGGTAATAGTTGGGATTGAGCCCAGTGGACAAGGGTCCCTATGCCTGCAGCATGTGAGATTGACTCAATAGTCAGGGCGTGGTTGCAGAAGCTCTGGCGGCAGGTGTAGCATGCCCATCCAATGCTGGGAAATGATGGCCAGGCTGTCAAAGACCAGGGTCTCGGCAATAGTGATGCAGCAGCAGGAAAGGGTCTAGGCAGCAGAGACTGAGGCTGTGACCCAGTGACACTCAGGACTAACACACCACTGCCTCCTCCTGAGGTCCCATGTGCGTCTCTGGGGACCTTTTTGTCTTCACTGCTGTGCGCAAGGATCAGGCATGAGGGGCCGAGAACACGGGGCATGAGGGGCCTCTCACACGGCGCTTGAGAGAGGACTGCCTGAGGAGGTTACCCAATCTGCCCAAGGTCACAGAGCTAGCCGAGGGCGGCATAGAGCAACAGCTGGGACTTCGCTCTTGTCTCCTGGGACTCATTTTCTGCCAGGCAGTAGTGCCCTTTAGGGTGTCGCATGAACAGGGTTCACAGTGTTCCCTTAGATCCAGGTTTTGGGGATTACTAATGCTGCAGGCTGGGTTGGGGCACTTGTGTGCTTGTCTCTTCTGTTTAGGGAACAAGGACGGGGCCTGAGCTGGACCTCGGAGGAGTTGTACGCAGTCCATACCCTCTGGGAAGCCTTGAGCTGGTCAGGGGCTTATAGGAAGGGGCATTATGGCCCAGGCACCAGAGATGACTTCCCAGAGGGGTAGCCTCAAGCTGGGCCTTGACGTACCTCCTGGATGAGAAATGGGGGCAGGTAGGGGCAGTGTCAGCAGGTGGGGATAGAATTGTGAGTGTCTATGGCAGTCACTGAGTCCAGTCCTGGAGAGGGCCTGGCCCCATGGACTACTCTTGGTGCGGTGTACAGACATATTTGGTACAAGCAGAGGCGGGTGGGGCAGAGTGGTGCTTAGCGCTTCTGGGACTGCCTGGGTTTGAGACTAGAACTCAATCAAGAGTCAGCTCCAAAGGACAATGCCAAAGCTTCCGGATGAAACCTGAGTTCCCAGGGGTCTTGGTGGCAGCTGTGGCCCAGCCCTCCTGGTCTGTGAGGTTTTAAGAGTCTTGTCCAGCCCAGCTGAGGCCTGGCCCCTGCCCCAGTCCAGGACCTGACACCCAGGAGGAAGGGACGGGGGTCTGACTGTGGGAGTTGGTACGGCCCTGGCCTGGAGCCCACACTCTGCTTGGACTCTGCCTGCAGTGCTGGTACCTGGGAGAGGCCTGGCTGCTGTCCTGAGGGCGCTTCACATGTTCCATGATGAAGAGTACGCCCAGGCCCACCACCTGCCCGAGGATACGCTGGTGCTGCCGTGAGTGCACATTCTTTTGGGCCCCGAGGCAGGGACGGTGTGCAGCTCTCCTGGGGTTGAGAGGGTAGGCAGGTCCTGAAGCCTCTGTTGTCCTGGAACTTCCATGTGAGCCATTTGTATGAGACATCCCTGACACTTCTTGAGTTCCTGGTCTTTAGAATTGGCCTCCACCATGTACTGGAGGTGGGCATGTGTACTGCGGTGTGCCTGGGGCTCAGCTCACTGCCTTCCACCTCTCCTCCCCACTAAGCTGAGCCCGCAGGGCCAGGAGTAGACGAAGCTCTAGCAAGCATGGTGAGGATACCCCTGTCTAGGTACCAAATCTATCAAGGGAGCCTGGGCTGACCCAGGGGCCTCTCCCTCTTCATCCAGCATGGCTGTCTTGTGTATCCTCACTGCCCTCAGCTACCTTATGCCCTTCACAGCTGAGTGAGGTAGACTTCTGCTCTACAGGAGCTGGTCTGAACTGGTGTAGGAGATGACCCTGCTCAAGGCCAGCCTGTCTACTTCTTGGAGATTCACTCAGTCTTTGTCCCTGAGAACTCCAGATGGAAGGGAGGCTGGTCTTGTACACATGATGTGAGACTTGCCTATGAAGTGGAGCCCACCCACACTTATCACAAAGCCCCTTCCACATGGTGGGGGGAGGGGTTGCCAGGCACAACCCCAACCATATCCCAACACCCCACGGCCTACTCCATAGCCCCATCCAGGGTGCCATAACCCTGCCCACACCCTAGCTGGAGAGGGTGGTGGAGGTGGGGCTCTGGATTAGGAAAAAGGCAGAATGGGAGACAGGTTCTGCCCCCTGCAGCCCGGCCAGTCCTGACCAGAGGATCCTCTACACGGTGCTGGAGTGCCAGCCACTCTTCGACTCCAGTGACATGACCATCACTGAGTGGGTTCAGATTGCCCAGACCATAGAGGTAGAGGGTGGGAGTGTGGGCGGGGCTATGTGCTGTGGGTGGGGCCGGAAGGCTGGATTGGACTGGAAGGTGGGACTGTAGCATGTGGGCAGGGGGAGGTTAGGGTGCAGGAGGGGCTGGAATATGGGAGGAACAGGGATATGGGAAGGATGGGGTGGGGGGGCTGAATGTGGGTGGGACTGGAGGGCAGGGCAGGCTCCCTGCAGAAGCACTGGGCAAGTGAATAATTGGGCTTGAGATCTGGCGGTGACCTACAGGGCAGTACAGCCTCAGGAAAGTGCTGGGTCCTGGGCCACACACTGTACACAGTATGAGGCCCTTTCTGTCACACGAGTAGAGGCTGGTTGCTCATACTATTGGCCTGTTCCAGTTAGTAGTTTGGTAGGCTGTGTGGTGGCTGACTGGCTTTGTGGGCCTGACTCACCCCCACGATCTCAACCTTAGAGTTGCCTCTCGGTGGACTTAGCACAAGAGCCTCTGCCGCAGTGTCTGGTACTGGTAGTTTAGTGTCAAGGGCAGCTGCTTTACCCTGGAGCCACCCCCGCCCTCCTTAGCTTGCCTCTTCTCCCAGGCTCCTAGACCTAGCTCCCAAGTGCAGGCCCAACCATAGCTGTTCTGACTTACCTCTCTGAACAGGCAGTCTGGGCTCTGTGTCCTCTGGCCAGCCCCAGTCATATACTTGTCAGCTGCCCCTACTGCCAGCTCCATTTCAGGAGCCAGGTCATTAGTGGGCACTCCCAGACTAGGTTGCCCATTTCAGGAGCCAGGTCATTAGTGGGCACTCCCAGACTAGGTTGTGGTGGCTCAGGACCATCTTCATCCCTTGTGACTGACAGGGTCTCCAAGTTAGGTCCAGGTGGTGTTCCTCTGTCGTGAAACTGGGCAGGCCAGGCCATCTTCTGGGCCCCAACCCAACTGCCTGATGCGCTTCATAGTGGGCCGCTAAGCAGCTGTACCTCATATTGCCAGCAGATGGCACTCCGCTCCATGAGACTTCCTAGCTCCTCTGTTTTGTCTTTCAATGAGTCAGGAGGCTCTGGCAGGAGCCTCTTAGCCCTCAGAACTATTGTCTTGGCAGCCATAGCTTTGGCTAGCATACCACCAGGAAGTGATGGTCAGAGGTGTCCAGCATGGCCAGTTTGCTCCTGGGAGGTACCAGCTGGAAGTCTGTGGAGCTGTTCCTAGCAGTGTCCAGAGTCCCTGGGACCCACATTCCCTCATTCTTTAAAGCGAGTTATAGGGACTCTGGGCAGAGACTGGCCTTCCAGACAGAGCCTGTAGGGGGAGATAAAGTGGTGCCACACCGAGCCCTCTGCCAGCATCCCAGGCCTTTCCTCTTTCTTATGGCCTGTGAGGAGGTAGCTGCCTGCAGCCCATGTTCCCCGGAGAAGGCCTGTGGTGGAGAGACCTGGTCCACCCTGAGCTCATCCCTTCCAACAGAGACACTACACACAGTACCAGGGCTTTGTGGTCATCCACGGCACGGACACCATGGCCTTTGCCGCCTCGGTGCTGTCCTTCATGCTGGAGAACCTGCAGAAGCCTGTGATCCTCACCGGTGCCCAGGTAATATGTCCCATGGGTCTTAGTTCCCAGCGTCACAGAGCAGGCCTTGACCAGCCCTGGGCTGCTTCTGGGGCAGCTCTGCCACATGGGGGTTCCTTTCTTTCCTCTTCTCTCTGCTGGCTTCATGTCTGCTACCCACTGCTACCACCTAAGACTCAGCATGGTAGACACACATAAAGCAGTACGGGGGAGACTCCCTTACCCCCCACCCCGTTCCTCTTCTCTCTGATGCTTTTCCTAGCAACCCTCACATATGACATCCCCTTCTCTTGTCCTAACCTTCTGTGCCCTTCCCCAAACCAAGGTCAATGGAAAGCAACTCTGTGAGTGAAGGCTGTCTTGGGGCTTCTGTTACTTATGGGTGATCATTAGAACAATTCTACCCAAGTCCTTCAGAATCCCTCATGGGGCAGGGCCAAGACCTCTGGACAGGGTGCCAACACCTGGGTCCCTTTGAACACAACCTGGGGGTGGTTCCACCAGGCAGGAGTGAGCCCAATTGTCCCCCATGGGAGACCTCTTGCCAGAGTGCCAGGTGCTGTTGGGAGTGATGGCTCAGTCACCCTGGCTCAGTCTCTCCCTTTTTCCAGAGAAGCACATAGTACAATAGCCCTACATGGAGAAGATCCATGACAGAGCATCCCTGACCTTTGTTATTCCCAGGGGGAAGTGAGGTCCAGTGTGCTTAGGTTCTCCCCTGCTCATGCACCACAGGAGTCTCCCTCCAGAGGCTGTACTGACAACCGCCTGACCATTCCCTGCCAGAGTCCCTCGACATGCCTCTGCATGTCCCGTTTCAGTCCTGCCCACTGTGTCCTCTTGGGCACTGCTCAGCCACTCCAAGCATGGTCTGTGGTACACTTAGGCAGTGGAGGGACAAGCCAGACTACCCTGCGTGCCTCAGGAAGGACATTGTACTGCAGCCCACCCAGCTGCCGTCCTGGGCCCCCTGCCTGGCTCCCAGCTCTTGGGGTAGTGAGGAAGCTGGGCTTTGCAGCCGCGTGGACTGGGGGCTAGAACTGGACCTGGGTGCCTCCTGGTCACTTCCCCTCTGTGGCAGCCAAATGGAGAGGTGAAGGTGCTCAGTGAAGGTTGGCACTGTCAGAAGAAATGCCAGTGGTTCCCAGCCTTGGGAGTTGGCTAAGTGCCCCAGACCCCACTCCCCAGCCCATCCCTGCCTCATCTTCTCTCCCTGCCTGAGCCTGAGAGGTTTGCCTGGAGTGGGGGAGCCGGGTATGTCCTGGCTTCCCAGGCCTCAGCCGCCTCTCTGACATCTCCCCAGGTACCTATTCATGCACTGTGGAACGATGGCCGTGAAAACCTGTTGGGGGCCCTGCTCATGGCTGGCCAGTACATCATTCCTGAGGTATCTGGCTTGGCTACAGGAGTGGCCTGGGTGGACGGTGGGATGGTGAATGCCAGAGAGCTTGTGATTATGGCCCACATGGGAACCCACAGACCAGAGGTTGGAATAGTCCCCCACTGACATTCTTGTCACCAGCCAGGTTTTATGTTGTAGATATTCTACACTTGTGTTATATACATATATAAGTCCATGAAAATGGACTGTGCCCACCTTAGGCTATGGAGTCTGTTGTGTCCCTCCTCATGGGCTCCCTGTCTCACCTGGCAGAAGAGGAAGAAAGACAGGTGGGTCTCTTACAGGCCAGGAGACACTTTGTCTTTAGCAGTCCCGGAGATTGGTGGTGTTAGGGTTAGGCATTAGGAAAGAGCAGCAGGCAGGTCAAAGATTACTCCCAACCCCCTTCACCCTAGAGGAGTCTCTGGAGTCATTGGCTCCTTGTACATGTGGTCTGAGCTCACCAGTGCCAGCGGAGAAATGCTGGTTGGAGAGCCAGGGCCTCCTGAAGCTGTCTGTGCATTCATTGCCCAGGCTTCCAGGGTCCCAGAGGACTGGGGCTTTCACTGGGTAGGTATTGGCTAGAAGGACCCTGCCTGCTGGTTCCCTTCAAGGTTTGGTGTGTTGGCCGAGGTGGGTTGGGGAGACCTGGAGGATGTCAGGGGCCAGCTCTGAGTTGCTGTCTTGCCCTCCACAGGTCTGCCTATTCTTCCAGAATCAGCTCTTTCGAGGCAATCGGACAACCAAGGTGGACGCTCGGAGGTTTGCAGCCTTCTGCTCCCCCAACCTGCCCCCTCTGGCCACTGTGGGTGCAGATGTCACAAGTAAGAGGATCTGAAAGCAGGGCCTGATGGCTGAGAGTGATAAGGGGGACCCTGGGGTCACTTCTTAGAGGTGAGAAGCCTCTGTGATGAACTTGGGCTCAGAACTGGGGGTCTGGCTCTTGTGGGTACTGTCACATCACATGACCCCTAGCTGGGAAGTCCCTCTCTGTGACAGCCTGTGGCTCTGCTGCACACACTGTTCCTTCTGAAAACCTAGCTTTTTGTGTCCCAGAGGGTCCTGGTCCTGGTCCTGGAGCTTCCATAAGGGCATAGCAGCTCCTTACCCTACGTGTGGGCAGCCTCTGATGCCAGTCGGGCCTTGACTCTAGTGGCCCCAGCTTTTCCATCTTAGATATAAATCTGAAGGGCTTCTGTTTCTCTGAACTCGGGGCAGCTGCGTCCTGGTCCTTCAGGCCTGTCCTGTCCAGGTGTAGAGGAGTCTTGAGCAGCCACTGATCCTGGGGCAGGTGCACCACTGCCCACTGGCACCTGCTTCTCAAGCACCTGGACCTGCCTAGTATCTGAGGTTCTGGTCCCTGACCTACTCTCTGTGTAGTTCTAGCCTGAGACCCGTCTCGGGGAGGTGCTGGCAGGGCTGATCTTGCACCTAGCAGGACTGGGCTGCGTCGGGTTGCTAGTCTAGAGCCAAAGCAGCTCTTCTGACAGGATGATTGGCAGTGTCCCAGCTCTCTAGGAGGGCAGCGGCAGCTCTCACCCACACTGTGCTTCTGCTTGGGCACGGCAGGTCCTGTGGCTGGGACACAGCGTTGCTGGGACCTACAGGTGTCTGTCCTTGGTATTCTTCCTGTGTATCAGAAGCTGAGGTTCAGGAGGAGTAGACCCTCCAGAAAGGGTAGGGCTACTTCCTCAAAGCCTCCTCTCTTCCCTGCCTGACAGAACTGCAGGGTCTCAGCTCACCCTGGGTTCCCACTGGCATGCTCTTTCTTGCCACCCACCCAGAATCTTGTAGGTAGTGAAAAACCCCAAGCCTGCACCCCAGCGATTCTGGGGCGGCAGAGGTCCACTTGTTATCTGGGGCTGGACCTGTTGAAGCTTCGTTGGAAGGGCCTGCATTAGATGGTACCTGTGGTAGTCTGACTATTATCCCATGTTGGCACCAGTGGCCCAGGGAGGGGAGCAGTGAATGTGGGCACTGCCCTGCAGCTCAGCTCTCCAAGCCTGAGTCACTCCTTACCTGGGCTCAGGGTTGGAGCGTCTCCTGTGGGCAGAAAGGCCTTCATCCTGAATCTAAAAGCCTCTGCCATGCTGGGACACCTGGACTGCAAGCCCAGCCCACTGGTAGCTTCCCTAGCTCAGAGCTGAGGCTCACCCTCCATACCAGCCCAATATCCTGATGTACCATCCTGCGTGTGTGGGTGTGTGGGAACCTGCACCTCCCCTTCTTGCTATTGTCAGGCTGCCCAGCCGGTTCTGACACTTCATGTTGAGAAATCGGGGGTTCTGCTCAGGGTGTGGCTGCTGGGGCCCTGGGGAGGGCTCCTGGGGCTCCTGGCAGCCATCCCCAAAGTCCTGATGATCTGTGCGATGTAGGCCTCCCACAGGCTGCCGCTGACACTTCATATATCATCTGGGACATGAGGGGAGCAGGGGACTGTCCCTGATGACAGACAAGATGGAGACTTCAGCTGCCCAGTTTTCTCTGCACTGGCACAGGGACACGACACACTGGGGACAGCCAGGTCTTGCTGGCCCTGCCTATTCCTGTGTGTCTGTGCCACCCCCGTTGTCCTTACTTCTAGTTACTTCTTCCAGATCTGCCTCTGCTGGGAAGCCCTCCCATCCCACCAGAGCAGAAGAGCTGAGGGAGGGTTACTCCTGCTGTAAAGATGCCCCTTGCCCACTAGCTAGGAGTCTTTTGCCATGCCTTTGACACACAGACACATAGAACTCAGTCCCTTCTCTGTGCATGGGAGCCCCCTGCCTCCCAGAAGCTGCTGGGCCACCTCGGACACTAAGGCTAAGGGCAGACTTGACTACCAGGTTAGTTCTCTCAGCCTGGAACGCAGCAGGGGCTATGGAAGCGCTGGCACAGCAGCCAGGGTGAGTCACTGCTGCCTTCCCCTTTACGGTCCAGAGTCCCTGTGGGGAGGACTTAAAGATCCTAAGGAGACTTCCTGGCTCATAAGGAGGGTGGCTGTCCATGGGGTAGTCCTTTGTCTCTGTGCAGCCCTTCGCTGCAGCCATAAGTCTTCTGGTGGCAACTAACCCCCACCCCCAAACCTTATCTGCCTGCCCAGCTGAGATGCACAGCCCTAAATTAAAGGACATCTCCTGCTGCCATTGTGTGAGCTGATAGATGCTGCAGCTGGTCGGGTGGGCAGCTCGCTGCTTGAGGACCCTGCTCCCTCTCCTGCCCCTCCTTCCCTCAGCCCTCACCCCTCAGTGTGTGTTCAGAATATTGTCCAGTTGATTATCACATGTGACTTCTCTGGCAGACACAGCAGCCAGGCCTCCTGAGTCGATGACCCCTGCACCCTGCATCGGGTCAGGAGAACAGCGCATGGGCAGTCGTGGAGGAGGTGCCTGACTTCTGCGCACGGCTCCTCAAGGGAGACCGTTCCCCTTTCCAGGATTTAGTTTTCCTGGGCTGAGCTAGAGGACCCCTGGTGCCATTTAGTACAGCGAAGTCACCAACATCCCATCTCTGTTGGGCTGGAGGCATCTGAGTAGCCAGATTCATGAGGTGCAAGGGATAGCTTGCCATGCCTATTCCTGCCCATGGCTAGGGCCTGGGTGTTGACCTCACAGTGACCTTTGACCCTAAGGACAAGGTACTCCTCTGGAAGGTCACCTGTATGCCTGTGTTCAAGGGATGCTGACCCCATGTTCCTACTGCTCTCTTCCTTCCCTGGCCTGGGTGCAGGAGGGATGATGGGCACTGCTAGGTCCCCAGAATTTTGGAGTAAATTTGAAGGTGTTTGTCGAGAAGATCAATTAATTTACTTGGTAGACAGTGGGCATAGGCGGTCCCCAGTATCCAGCAAGAGGGCCACAGCTAGGCTGTTTGTCAGAGGATGCGGCCTGGCTTCCCTCTGGCTCCAGCACATGCCGGTCCCTTTGCCTGGAGTTCTGCGCTCCACAAACACTCTTCTTCAGCATAGGCTGTCTTGTCTGCCCTTCTCTCTCGCCCATCAGCCATGATCCCCAACCCTCAGCCCCATCACCCTGGTCACCGCCTGTATTACTACTGCTTGGCTAGCGATCTTTCTTCTGACACCTCCTCCCAGGCCATGGGCTAGATGTGGAGCCTGGCATCGGCCTGAGGGAGACCAGGGATGAAAGGATTTGGTACCTAGAGGGAGGATGGGCAGAGGGTGGGCATGGAAGCCTGGGGGCAGGCTGGGGTGACCTGCAGCTTTGACACTTGTTCTCTGTCCTCAGTCAACCGTGAGCTGGTTCAGAAGGCCAGCCAGAAGGACCGTCTTGTGGTGCACAGCAGTATGGAGAGTGACGTGGGCCTGCTGCGCCTTTACCCTGGGATCCCTGCCTCACTGGTAGGGAAGCCTGAGGGGCCTGCTGCCTGTAGGCTCTCCATGGCTCCGATGCTCGCGTACTCCCAGGGCCCCCCAGGGCTCCCCAGTGCTATAGACTCACCCCCTCTGTCTCAGGCCTTTCTCAGGACATGGTCTACAAAACGTGTCAGCCTACCCATTTGCGCACCTTTCTTTCTCAGCTGGGCTCAGCTCTTCCTGGGCTGAAGTCTAGCCTGCTTGGGTGCAAGCAAGGCTGAGCACTTAAGCCGAATGTGGGCTTCTTTGTGTGGACACTTGAGGACGCCTGTGAACACCTGTGGGAGTGGCCTCAGAGCTCCACTTTCTACTACTCCTATTTTCTTTTCAGACAGGGTCTTAGCCTGTAGCCCAGGCTGGCCTGTGTTTGTACTCTTCATGCCTCAGCCACTGCTGGATCTCTGCCTCTTCTTGTCATGTTTGTGGCCCTCCCTGTCAACAGCCTCTCTGTACCAGCTCTTCCTGTGGTGACTGGCACCTCCCTTACCTGTTATATAGGATGCTGGGCAGACACAAAACTGTCCTCTGTCCTTTGAATGGAATTGTCCAGCCTGGGGGAGTCTGGGTAGCTCCAAGTGTCAGGACCCAGCTCCTCCATGCTAGCACTCCATGGGTAGGGGGAATATCAAAGCTCAGCTCTCCCCACAGTCAGAGAGAGCCAGGCTACCCTGAGAGGGAAGTCAGACAGTTGGGAAGCCAGGACAAGCCCTGCTTGCTGTTCTTGCCGGCTAGAGGTCCCCCAACCTGTGTCCTGCCTACACAGGTCCGGACCTTCCTGCAGCCCCCACTGAAAGGGGTGGTCATGGAGACCTTTGGCTCTGGGAATGGGCCCACCAAGCCAGACCTACTGCAGGAGCTGCGGGTGGCATCTGAACAAGGCCTGATCATTGTCAACTGTACCCATTGCCTTCAGGGGGCTGTGACTTCGGACTATGCATCTGGCATGGTAGGGGGAGACAATGGGCCTGGAGACGGTTCCGTGTGTCTGGATTCTGCTTTCCCTTAGCCAGGGGAGGTCCCTGACCCAACCTCCTTCTGCCCTCTCACAGGCCATGGCAGGAGCTGGCATTGTTTCAGGCTTCGATATGACATCAGAGGCTGCCCTGGCCAAACTGTCCTATGTGCTAGGCCAGCCGGGGCTGAGCCTGGATGATCGGAAGAAGGTGTGTACACCCTTGGACTATTCCAGGGACTAGAGCACCTCTGTGTGCACATGCGTGCCTGTTGACTCCTGAGGGCTCTTGGAGTAGGCCAGGAGTACTTGTGTCTGTTTTGGAAGTGGAAGGGGAATTCCCTGTGGGATGATAGGGTCAATGCTGGCCCAGGTCATCCAGTCCAAACCCTTACCCTTCTCTGGGGAGCCTTGGGTTCTGAGTACCAGTTCAGCACCCCCACCTCACTGCTCCTCACACCCTGCTTCCCTCCTTCCCAGGTGGGACTCAGACTCACAGGGCTTCAGGCCCATAGGCTGCCAGACCTGGTTGAGGCCTTAGAAAACCCTGAGCTTATAGAAAAGGGGGCAGTGTTAGCCTTCTTCGGGGGATTGGTGGGGTCACACTAAGCCCTTGTATGGGTATAACACTGAGGTGGCCTGCCAGCCCTATGGCAGGCCCATCTCCCTGCCCGGGGGATCCAGGTCCTCTCAGCTGGTCAGGACTCCCTGGTGCTGTGCCGGCTCAGCCTACCAGCCTTGTGTCCTGTTCTAGCTGCTGGTCAAGAACCTTCGTGGGGAGATGACACTGCCTGTGACAGATGAGCACCAGTCCTTGCTGCAAGATGGCATGTTGGGCTGCCGGATAGCATGGCTTCTCAGTCTGAATGGCAGCCAGGTACTGGCTGCAGTGTGTGGGAGTGGCAGGACCCACCATCTACTGCCACTGTCATTCTGGCACAGGAGGAGGACCAGGAAGAAGGTGTGGGTGGATGGTGAGGATTTGGAGGGATCACAGGGCAGAGCTGGGGAAGGGCCTGTCTGTGTGTGGAGGTAAGAGATGAGAGTGCCCGCCACCGTAGCTCAGGCCTGTCAGTCCTGGCTTGGAGCTCAGACCTGGGTGAGCCTAAGCAAGGTGAGGGTGCTGTCTGTCTTGGGTGTTGAATAGTCAGGGCTGATTGAGGTCTCTTCAAGACTTTGAGCTGGGGTTCTAGGCCCCGCATCTGCACCTTGGAATGCAGTCTAATATCTGAGCTTCCCTCTGCCCTCAACTCAATACTTGAGTGTTTAGACCCTGGAGGGGGTGGGGAAGCTAAAGACCCAAGAGCCCAGGAGGTGGCCCCGCCTAAGCAGCCTTATGAGCCAGCTGGTTAATTGCTCCATGCTGGCTGTGGGCGGTGACCTATCATTAGGGTGGCTGTGTGAGGTTCCTAACCCCTGGAGGGCCCAGCTGGCAGAAGCTATCACAAGGCTGTGATTAAGCCAGCCATGGACGCTGGACAAGGTGGCACTTTGAAGAGCTTCTGGGACCTTGGAGAGCCTCTGGGCAACTGGGTGCTCCAAGAATATTATACCTGTGTACTCAGACCCTTTTGGTGGATGTGTCGGGGCGGGGCTGCACCATTTCCCATGCTCCCTTAAGGAATGACTTGACTAACATTCTGCAGAATATGAAACAGATTTTGGGGGTCAATGGTAGTTCTGAGACAGAAGATGAATGGTAGCCTGGTGACCTGGTCTTTTTTTCCAGGGCATGGGGACAGGTGAGCTTGTGGGTGCGCATGAGGCTCCTGCCAGAACCCTCCAGTGGGGGCAGCTCTGGCACTTTCCTCATGTAGTGAGACCACCTGACCCAGTGTGTGGGGAAGTGGAGTCCACAAAGTCAGGGAACTGTGGGTGCTGTCTGTTGTTACCCTGTGAATGCTCAGGGCCTCAAAGCAGGCAGTGGCCCATGTTGCCATTGCCTTCCCATTAGGAGGCTGATGCCATGCAGGATGTCCTGACGTCCAGCCTGGCCCTGGCTGCAGCTCATGCTGGTGACCTAGACACTCTGCAGGCCTTGGTGGAGCTGGTGAGTCTCCTACTGAGGGACAACACTAGCAGGTGGGACATGGGTAGAACACTCTCCCCAGGGCCTCACCAACCCTCCGAAGCCACACTGGGCAGTGGGCTTACATACTAACCTGAGGGCCTCGCTGGAAGTGGGCGGAGCTATAAACCACACTTTTACCCTTCCCAAGTCTCTGTGGCCCACCTGACCTTGCCTGGCCCTTCTGTGAGGTTGTGTCTTGTGTCACCCTAGGGCAGAGACCTCAACCTGAAGGACTATAGTGGTCAAACCCCACTGCATGTGGCTGCACGGAGGGGCCATGCTGCCGTGGTCACCATGCTGCTGCAGAAGGGTGTGGATGTGAATGCCCACAATGAAGATGGCCATAGCCCACTCCTGCTGGCCGTGAGGGGCAGGTACGAAGGGCCTGGATGCCGTAGGTGGTATGTGGGCCGGGCAGCTGGGGAGAGGATACTTGTTTGGAGTGAGCGAAGATCAGATGGAACGTGAACTGGGCCAGTGAGGGAGGCCTGTTTCTGTGGGGCAATGGGGCAGGACTTCAGGGAGGAAATGGCCTCAGAAGATGCTAGCAGCGTCTTGGAAAGGAGAATATTACTGACAATGTATGAGGAGCTCCTGGTGACCCGCACTCGTCCATGTGTGTGCCAAGATCTGGCAGAGAAAGCTAGCAGAGGGGCTATGACAGGCACAGATGTTCTGTGGGGAGGGTCCCCGTGTGGAAGGATGATCCTGCATGTTTGGGAATGCTGCCAACTCATCCATCCTCTTCAGTTAATTCTGCCTGATAGTCTCAGGCAGGACAAGCCCTGCCCTGGAAATGCTAAGAGAGTGGGTGTTTGCACATTACCCAACAACCTGTGAGGGAAAGGATGGGCCCTGTGGGTGCCCTTATGCCTGCCAGTTTCTCTGGCCTCATGCAGGAATGCCAAGCTACACTGTATGACCCAATTGGTGTCCCTGTCCTAGACCTGAGAGCAGTATCAGGTGCAGAGGGCATGTGTGCAGTGTCGGGGGCTTCCTCCCATGATCTCTACTGCGGTACACATGGAGGCAGCTTGTCGTGCAGTGTGACAGTGGGATAGACTTGCCTGGCAGAGTCATCACCAGATCAGCTTCTGGGTTTCTCACAGCAACACGCAGCCTGCAGACCCTGGGATGCTCGGGGAGGGGATTCTGTGAGTCGCTCAGGGGTATCTGTACCTCAGCCCTACTGAATCCCCTGCCCCAGCAGGCAGCACCCACTCCAGGTTTGACTCAGGAAATGGCTCAGGGCCCAACTAGACCCCACTGTTCATGTTTGTCTGCCATAACTTATTCGCCAAGGGCGGAGTTGGGGCACAACTGACTTGGTTTCCCCAGATCCTATCCTGGACCTAATCAGAGAGGTCACTTCAGGTGTGTAACACAGTGGGGGCTAACTGGCTGAGGGTAGGAAATCGTCTTCTGGGGTGCTGTTCCCAGCTGCACAGGGAGACCACCTGTTCAACCAGCCGACTAGCGCCTTGTAACTCGGGACAGCCTCTGGCCCCAGACATGCTGCGAAGGTGCCTTGGATGAATGGAGGCCGTGGACCTTGAGATGGCACCCTAGTGTGGGCAAAGAACCAAGGGACAGTGCTTGTCTGGAACTAGGCTGTGGGTGTCTGGGTGGGAATTTCCTACCCCTGCCTCCCACCAGAACTGCATGAGGCAGGGTCTAGGCCACACTGATAATCAGCACTTTTTCATGGCAGGCATCAGGGCGTCATTGGGCTGCTGCGGACCGCTGGGGCTTGCCTATCTCCCCAGGAGCTGGAGGATGTTGGGACAGAACTGTGCAGGTGATGGCCTGAGCATCTCTATTTATGGGTGATGGTCTCAGGGTCCAGGAAGGCAGTGGGGCTGCTGGGAGGGTCAGATCAGCCAGGCGGGACTGAAGAGGGAGAGCCTGCACCCAGGTGGCCTGGCTTACAGAAGTATCCCCCTCAAACCTAGTTACAGGAGTACCCAGCAGAACAATCAGCAAGGGTGTGCATGTTGTGGGCTTAGTTGGCATTAAGGGAAAGAGAAGAGCAGGTCTGGGCTGTGGCAATGGGATTGGGTGCTATCGGTGGTGTGTCCATCCTGTCCAGTGTACGGGTGACAGTCGTGAGACTTCAGACTGATTTGTTGGGACATCTTAGCCTCCCAGCCCCAATCTCAGGTCCTTACACTGGTCTGCAGTATCCCAGGAGAAAAGTACTATTACTGAACCACTCCCTAAAAGATGGAGGAGTAAGAAATAAATCACTCACAGAGGCAATGGGATGAGGGTATGAGGGCCCAAGAGGATGGAAGCTGGCCTTGGTTGGCTTTGAAGGGTCTCCTGGGGTAGGTTGGTTTAGGACTGCACCCTATTGGCTCCAGTGAAAGATAGGGAAACTGAGGCAGCGTGTGGACAGCTGGGTCCGGAACCAGCCATCCCGAAGGACTTCTGCTTTACTGGGGCGGGGCTAACCTGAGCTGCTGGCTGGGCTGAGGTGTGGGAAACCAGTATAGGTGAATGGGGAGGGCTGGAGTGCTTCCGGCATGATCCACCCCAGAAATTATACAGTGCCACCTGGGGGCTGTGACTTCCTCAACAGGAAGGAGTTATAGGGCCACTTGGGTCTCTTCTTCCCCCAGCTTACCCTGGGTGGGGCCTGGCACTAGAGGAAAGACAGAGCGTGGGAGAGTGAAGACACTGTCCAAGGACAAGGCTATTTACCTAGCCTTCCTCTATAGGGGAAGCCATTCCTGTAGCTGTTCCCCAGCCAGGATGCCCCTGCAGCTCCTGCTGGGGTCCAGCACCTTGGACCCCAGACCTCACAGGTTCCCTTCTATATCTACTGGCTGTCAGTATTTCCTTCCTGTCTTGAGACAGGCCAGACACGTCACAGGTCTGCTGTGTTGTGAAATATGAAACTGGGGGGGTGGGTATGTTCATGCTCACGAATGTGTGTGTGTGTGTGTGTGTGTGTGTGTGTGTGTGTGTGTGTGTGTGTGTATGAGCTCGTGCCCTTGACCTGAGTCACAGTCACACCCCATAGGTGAAACCAGACTCCAGGCCGCCTGCAGCTGGGACTCCTGCCTCAGGGCTGGGTGCTGCTGGATCAGCTGTTTAGGGCAGTCTTTGTAAGAATACCCAGGGCACTGGGAGGGGCACATAAGAAGGTAGGCAGCTGAGGGACCCAGCAAGTTCTGACAGCTTCTCTCTGCCTCCCTGCCCCCTCTCCCAGGCTGGCATTCAGGGCGGACAGCGAAGGCCTGAGGGCATGGTGGCGGGCAGGGGCTGACCTAGGACAGCTGGACTATGGCGGACGCTGTGCCCTGCAAGTAGTGAGAGCCTCCCTCTTGTACACTATGCTGGAGTTCTCCTGTCCCACACCCTGCATCAGGAGCTGCCCATCCCTTCTGGGGATATATCTTCCTCAGAATCAACCCAACCCATGGGGTGTGTCCTGTCAGTCCCCAGGGTGGGGGTGGGGCATCAGTCCTGGTGGGCGGGGCTTTGTGGCATCTGGGTGCTGCAGTCCAGGCATCCCACAGATCTCTCTCTCCTACAGGCTGAAGCTGCTGGGAATGCAGATGTGGTGGCCCTGCTACAGCGCTTTACCGACAGGGTCAGTGCCCAGCCCCACACCCACTAAGTCCTGGACTGGGCTGATGCCCCCTCAGTGAGCTCCCATTGGTCTGCAGCTGGATCCTGGCACCTGGTTATCCCAGAGCCTGTTCTGAGACAGCCTGAGGAGTGGACAGACACATTGTCCCGAGTCTTTCCTGGGGCTCTGGGAGGAGCACAGTCTGATGGAGATACAAGCCACTGGGGCTTCATGCAGGCAAGGCTCACCTCAGACCTTCACCTACCCAGTCTTGGGCTGGGAGACTGGGAGGGCCTAGGCCCCCCAGCTCACATCTGTTCCCATCGCATTATTTGGTGCCTCTGGAGTTTTGAGACTGGCTGGGCTAACCCTATCTCCTGAGAACGGCTGGACTCCATACAGAGCATCTGAGGTGGAGCAGGGGGAGCTCTGCCTCCAGACACATCCTCTACCTGGGCCTCTATCCCTTCTCAGCAGACCTTGTCTCCTGGAAATCCTCCTTGGTTCTCAACCGGCCATCCTGCTATAGCATGGGGTGTTCCTTACTGCCCAAGGGACCTCGGGCACATACCAGCTGCGTCTGCTAAACTGCTTCCCAGCCTGTTGGCATGACACAATCTGGAGGTCTTTGTTGAGCAGAGTGTCAATAAAGTTGTGGGGACAGCTGCTGCTTAGCCTGAATGGGTCTGCGGGCTGTGACTGTGTAGGCATGTGGGGAGGAAGCCCCAGGCTGTGGGGCAGAGAGCTGTCTCCACAGCAGACAGTAATCCACTTAAGCAACCGTCCTTAGGCAGGCCAAGCATGGTAGGATAGGGTGATATGGGGAGGACCTGAGTAAGTCCTGCCCCAACTCTTCTCATCTGGAACTAAGTTACTTCTCCCAGGCAGCCAGGGGCTGAAGGGGAGTGACAGGAAAGCTTGGCATTCTGGCAGATACCTCCAAGCATGGGGCATTTCCAGCTTCCAACTTGTTACTCTCTGCGTCCTGGGCTGCCCATGTGGGCAAAGTCAGCATCTTGACACAGGGAGGCAGCTGCAGGTTTTAGCTAAGGCACAATGAGACATACTTTAGGAAGTGGGTCCTGCTCAGCCCTCAGTACACACTTTAAACATCTAGCAAGGACAGCCACCCCAGGCTAATTCCTCAAGTGTGAGACATTAGCCAGCCCTTCTGCCACACACAGTCCTCACACTCTTCCTTGCCTTCTGCCACACACAGTCCTCACACTCTTCCTTGCCTTCTGCCACACACAGTCCTCACACTCTTCCTTGCCTTCTGCCACACACAGTCCTCAACACTCTTCCTTGCCTTCTGCCACACACAGTCCTCAACACTCTTCCTTGCCTTCTGCCACACACAGTCTTCACACTCTTCCTTGCCGGAAGCAAGGAGCTGCCCTGAGCCTCAAGTCTCCTCTGTCTTGTGCCTGGATATTGGGTGTGCATTTGTCCTTTGGGTCCCTAGACAGGAAAGAACCCAGGCCCCCATGAGAATGTACAACCTGCAGATGGTGGGCAGACCCCGGGAGCCGACCCTTGGCATTTGGCTGAGCCAGGCTGAGGCTCCCCTACCCATGCCTTAGGCTCTTCAGCCTGGTTCCCAGGCCCCAGCAGACACTGCCCTGGCAGCCTCCCAGCTCCTCACCCAGACAGGTGTGCTCAGACCTTGCACAACCTGGCAACACCACCTGAGCACAGCAGGGCCCAGAAGCCTTTGCCCCACACCTCAGTGGATCCCTGCTGAGTGGGTGGAGAGGGGCCAGAGGGCATGAGCGTCAGAAGTCCTGATATCACCTGTGGGCTGAGACTTCCAGGGTCCAGAGCAAGGCGGTGAGGCCGTCAGACATGCCTGAGGAAGGTGTGGAAGGTGAGCTCAACCTGCTGTCCACGAGCAGGCCTTCACTCTTCCCCCAAGGGACTGGCAGAGCCATTGCATAGGGTTCACCACCTCAGTAGATTGTGCAAGCCCAGGGGGCTCCCTTCCACAATCCTGCTGGATCCCCGGGGCCTCCCCACAAGTGCTGAGCTGCCAGCCAGGGGAGCCTGACTGAGGCTCTTCCCACATGGGTCACACAGGCTCTGGAGAGTTGGGGCAACAAGGGTTAGGGTGCTTCAGCAGTTGGGCAGGAATAGGGACTTCTACTAGGCCAGACAGCCAGACCTGGTTCTCAGACCATCTTCTCAATGATGAAGAAATGCAACCTCACATCAGACAGACCCTGGTCTGGCTTCACAGGCTCTGGCTGTCCAGAAACCATGGGAGGAAGGCAGGTATTCCATGACTACATTCTTCTGAGGGCCACGGATAAAGTGCTTAGAGGGCATGATCCATGCATGATCCAACACTGGGGTCCTCACATGTTCCTTCCAGCCCCAAGAAGAGCACTGGATCATCCTTCCATCTTCCAAATAAGTAAAGGACAGGAGGAACACTGGGGTGCCATGTTGGCAGTTGCAGAGCTGAGGTGACTCTGGCTGCCCTAAGACCAGACTCCTGTTTGGACAAGGTGTGGAACTCTATGGCCCTCCTCACGAGTGGGAGGAGGGCTCGCTGCTGTTTTTCACACTGGTAATTTCCCTCTAGGGAGACTCCTCCAGCGCCAGGGTTATCTCTCCAGCGCATCTCCCTTTCATCACACCCTCTCCTTTTTCCCAGCGTTTTCTCTTCTGTAATCAGACTCCCCAGTTGAGAGCCCTCCAGGCCGCCCCAACCCCTCTCACATATACAGGCAATCTCAAGGTTCCCCTTCTAGTCGAAGTAGTTCCTGTTGCGAGAGAGCCATAGGGCCCTGTCGTTGTCACCTGCCTCCACAAAGTCCCCTCTGAGGCACAGTGCCCACCTTTGCCGAGGGAAGGAAGCCCACACAGGCTAGGTTGCTGGTGAAGGTTTTGTTTGTTTGTTTGTTTTTCCAGAGTTTCTCACTGAGAACAGGAGATGACTTCCAGTCTGTGTGCCTGGTGAGGTTCGACTCTTGTATGCCTCTTAGTTATTCCCCTTAGTCCTCTATGCCACTGCTCCTCTCTCAGGCTGTTTACCCAAGTGCAAAATGAAGCACAAAAACCTTCATTACTCACCTTACACCGCATCACTGAAAAGTTTAGGGACTCCCTCACAGCCCAGTGGCTGCCTCCTGACTGTGGCATCCGGCACGGAGGACACTGGCATTCCCTGGACTGTCTGGGCTGGACTTGAATAAATTATGACAACCTCCTGCTGGTCCTCAGGGGCTTAAGTTTTGAGAGAAGGAATGGACCATCACCTCCAATCGCTCTTCATTACCTATAACACTGTCCTTACAGCGCGCTGCACTGGTATGGAACCCTTGTGGGCTCAGTGACTAAAACGGCAGGGCGCCTGCAGGTGAGGAGCACACGGGGCCCTTTGGGCTGGGGACAAGGTCCCTGCTGGCTGGCAGAAGGACCCAGACTAGGCTCGCGCCGCCACAGGTCTGGGAAGCAGAAACTCACCACAGCCCCCCCACCCAGTTTCACTTTCTCTTTGTTCCCTTCTTCCCCTCCCACGAAGTTCTCTTTGAAGCGAGTCCGCGGTGCGGGCGTGTCCGGTCCCGCCCCCGCGAGGTTCGGTGCATGCCCTGCCGGCTTGGCCCCTTGACGAGCTTTCCAAACCCGGCGCTCGGAGTTCCAGCGGGTGCGGCCCTTGCACCGACCCCGGCCAGGTGCGCCAAGCTGGGCGCCGGGTGCGGCCGGTGAGTCAGGGCCACCCCCGCGCGGGCACGCGGAGCCGGTCCTGGGGCCTCGGGCCGACCCGCCGTGCGACCCGCGGGCCTGGAAAAACCGGTCTGGCCAGCGCGGCTGGCGCGTTCCGGCGCCGAGCGGGGCGGCCGTGCGGCATAAAAGGCGCAGCCACGGCGGCCGCCGCCGCACGGAGTGCAGCCTGGCCACGCGGGCCAGGTCGTGGGAGGGCGCGGACCTGTGGCCTCGGAGCTCCCGGCCACGCGCAGCTTCTCTCTGCACGCGCGCCGGGTCCAGTGGTTCTTAACAGTTCAACAGTTCTGTAGCGCAATTGTGAAATGTTTAGGACCACTAGACCCGGCACGCAACTGCGGCGGCGACGACAGCGACGGGGCGGCCCACGACGGCCAAGGTCTGCTTGGGGGAGGGAGGGGGCAGCGCCCGGCCTCTGAGACCGGTGCAGTCTCGCGGGCTGGCTGGGGTGCGGAGCGACGACCCCGGACCCGCGCCCATGGTAGCCTGGTCTTTCGCCCACGCTGCTGACACGTGCCGAGCGAGTCGAGAGGCGCCGGCTTCTCCTTCCTTCTCTGCAGACTCACCGGCGGGAGCCGGCCTCAGGCCTCCGGGTCAAGGAGCGCTCCTTGGACCAGGGCTTCCTAGGAGCGGCAACTGGGCCAGGGCTGCCAAGCCCTCAGGAAGCTCGTAGTTGAGCTGCGATTCTACTGCGGGAAACTTGCCTTCTCCAGGGTGGGGCAAGGTTCCCGTGAGCGCAGCAGGAATGGACGGCCTCCAGGGCCAGACGTGGGCTGGAGAGGAAACTGGAAGAGTGGTGGAGATAGGCTCTGATGTGCAGTCGGGCCCAGTGACCTTTTGGGGTCTCAGGCTCCTCTGTTAGGTGGAGGTGAATCCATAGGCGAGGTCTGAGTGAAATCTTAAGTGGCCCTGAGCAAAGTGTGCTTGGCATTTTCACTTCAGGTGGCCAGGCCTATCAGATGGGACTGTGTGGGCAGGAACGGGCTGCCTGGAGACCCCTGAGCTGACAGCCTGGTAGCACCCAGAAGAAGGATGGCCCCCTCCTGTTCCAGCCACCTTCACTGTGATAAGGGAGCAGGCCGCCTAAGGTGGATTTGAGGCTGGTTAGAGCATTTCTTGCTGGATGGGTCCCTGTGCCCCAACTGCACATTGGAGGGGTACCCTTCCCTTGCGGGTAATGTGGGCACACATCAGGCAAGTAACTGGAGGGCTGTACAGGAGACAGACCGAGGAGGGAGGGAGTGGTGTCATGTGCCACCCCCGCACTCCCCAGCAATCACCTTGGGTCAGCATCTTGTCTATTGCCCAGGAAGTGGACACCTTGGGCTGCTTGAGAGGTGGTATATGGAGCAACCCAGGGCGCCTCTAGGAACCAGAGGGCCCCCTGGCACTCTGCTGCCTCCCCCTGAGGGTTTCTTTCTATGCTATGTTCTCCCTGTGGCAGCTGCACCATCCTTAGCCACTCAGGCAAGGGTTGACATGTTGAGTGTCCCTGGTGTGTAGTTCTGAATCATTTAACTTGGTTTAAATATGTATATTGCAGGTTGATTAAAAAAATAAACATATTCCAAAGTATTCCTGTGTCCTGAGGCTTTTCATCCAAGCCTGTTTGTGAGGTCTCTTCTGGCATCCTGACCACTCTTTCCTTCTAACTCCAGAGGAAAAGAGAGTGGGACCACTTGTGGGGGAGGGGACCCTTCCTGCCCCAGGCCCTGAGTCTGCTTTCTGCCAGCCGGGTGTGTGGGGGGGTGGGCATGCTACCTCTATGGCTGCTTCTGTCTGTCATGAGCTAAGCTGCTGGGCCAGACATGATCCCAGGAGCTGCACTGCTCAGAGCCCTAGTGGGAAGTGGGATAGGTTTCAGGGACCAGGACTATAGCAGTCTGCTCTTCCTGCCCCTTTACTGAGATCTCAGTTGGCTTCTGTCCATTCCAGGCTCGAGACCTTAAGCTAATCTTGGAGACCTGGTTCTGGAGAAGGGTGAGCTGAGGGGCTGGAAAGAAAGGTGTCTCATCCCCTATCTTACTGCCTGCCCTAGATGCAGAATTGGGTAGGGCCGGTTATGGGTGTGGGTGTCCACCCAGCTCTGCTTCCTACAAGCAGTGCGCTCACGCCCTGGAATTCCCGCATCCTCTTACAAAGAGGAGTGGGATGGCTGGAGGGACCACTGAAGACAGCGCAACCCATCCTCCCCTGAGAACACACTCCAGTGAAGCTACAGCTTTTTGGACAAGCATTGCTTCGTGGTGAGAGACCTTTGTGGGCTCACTGGAGAGGTGCCTTGCAGCCAGGGCTTTAGAAGAGCCCCCAGAAGGCCCCAGGTAGCATTGTGTGGGGCTACTAGGGGGGGCAAGTAGCTCCTACTCTGCGGAGACCATTTATATTTCTGGCTCTCCTGTCCCTTACACTCGGCTTCCCAAGAGTTTCCAGGATTCATTGCCTTTGGTGATGGAGCTCCTAGTCTGGCCCCTCACAAGTTGGCATCCCCCCCCACCCCTGCTGGAGGTGTGAACACAGGCTCCTTCCTATACTGTGAACGGAAGTGTGAACACAAGTGGCTGCCCTGCCTTCTCTGCCCCTGAATGAACTAGGATAATACTGGGCTACACCCTGGGACCCAGCACAGATTCCCCTGCAGAGTGACTAACTCTTAAAGGTTTGCCTGGTACCTCCTGGCACCGAAGGTCGCATGATCTGGGAATTCTCTCTGTCCTGAGCACACTGGCAAGAGTGTTGGTTCTACCCTGGACTAGCTCATAGAACACACCACCTTAGCCCCTCAGACCACCTCCTCTACCACCTGCCTTTCCCACGGGAGACACACACCTGTGTTTATAAAGTTGGTGTTATTCTGGTCTCCATTAAAGCTGCTAAGCCAGGTTGCTAGCTGGGTTCTCAGGCTTGGGTGACTGACTCACCTGAAGGGCTAATGAAGAGCAGAGGTCCAGGCTCCTGAACCAGGATGGCCGGTTCCCAGGTGATTGTAGTGACTGCCCCAGGCTGAGAACTAGTATCGAGTGACAGGCCTCAGCAGGGAGAGAGGATTGCAAGAGGGGGCAGGCCCCTGCACTGTTAGGCTTTGGAGATGTCCTGAGCCTTTTGTCCCCAGACACAGCTGCCCTTAGCATCCAAGTCAGAGCTTCCTGAACGGGTAACCTGAAGGAGGCCTGGGCTGGATGAGCGCCTGCCTGCACAGGGCTCCTCGGAAGTCTGATTTGTAGTTCACAGTGGAGAATGATCAGAAAGAAAAGGAAGGCTAAGCTGGGAACAGTTCTGTCCACTAAGGAGGGAAGGCTCTGGGCTGTGGAATTGGGGTTCTGCAAACTATAGGCAGAGGCAAGAATGAGGTGGGAGGCACTCTTGGAAACAGGCTCAGTGGGGTGGCAGAAAAGCACATCTCTATTTAGAAGTCATCAGAATGACTTGGGAAATGCACCAACTAACCCAACCAACAGACATACAGATGCTCAACGTATGATTGGGCTCTGCCCCAGTAAACCCGTTGCAAACTTAAAAATATTATAAGTTGAAAAATTCATCTAATACTCTAATTAACCCACAACAACATTGCAAAGTCTTAGATTGGACCACTATAAGTTGGGGGCTATCTCCAGCCATTGGCACCTAGTCTTGGGTTATAGAATGTCTCACAAAGTAAAATATAGATGGGCAGAGTGGCACATAGGTGTAACTCCTGCACTCAGCAGGCTGAAGCAGGCAGATCTCATCGAGTCTGAGGCTAGTCTGGTGTACACAGTGTCTTCCAGGACAGCCAAAGCTATAGTGAGATCCTCTCTCAAAAAATCCAAAATAAATAAGTAAGCCTCAGGACTAGAGAGAAGGCTCAGTGGTTAAGAGCACTTGGTGCTCTTCCGGCGGATCTGGATCCAGCTCCAGCACCCACATGGTGGCTCACAACTGTCTGTAACTCCAGCTCCAGGAAATCCAATGCTGGGCTTTGGCGATGTCCCAAGCCTGTTGTCTCCAGAGGAGCTCGGGATACAGTTGGGCCCTCAGCATTCCAAGCCAGAGCTTCCTGAACAGGTAACCTGAAGGAGCCTGGACTGGGTAAATGCCTGCCTGTTCAGGGCACTCTGAAGTCATTCGCTCATTTAGACACATAAATATCACATAAACAAAGAATAATAAAAAAAATAGCCTCTAACCAGACTGATGAAGGGGTGTGTGTGTGTGTGTGTGTGTGTGTGTGTGTGTGTGTGTGTGTGAGAGAGAGAGAGAGAGAGAGAGAGAGAGAGAGAACACAAATGTGATCATTTTATAAGCTATTGAGCCAGGTATAGTGTACATATCTCTAATCCTGGAGGGTACAGTCAGGGAGGGCCAGGCCAGTATGTATAGAAATATATACGTGATGTATAATACCCATACACACTAGCAAGACAAAAAAAAAAAAGAAGGGAAACCTGGATAGGTCCTCTATTTAATAAAAATTTAGAAATTTCAGTTAAACGGTTTTTTGAAATTCATTGATTTTATGTGAATGACTTTTGCCTGCATGTGCAGTCTGTGCACCACATGCATGCAAGGGCCCACAGAGGCCAGAAGAGGGAGTCAGAGCCTCTTGGATCCCCTGAGGTCTCCTTGGAACTGGAGTTCCAGACAGTTGTTAGTGGCCATGTGGGTACCGGGAATTGAACCCAGGACCCCTGGAGAAGTCAGTGCTCTCCATCTCTCCAGACTGAATTTGCTGTTTAAAGTTTCCCAACAAAAATTGCAGAGGCACTGGAGAGGACTGGAGGGAACGAAGAGGGTAAATTGTATCTTTGGTGGTGGTGGTGGGGTGAATTTGCTTGTGATCTTGACTGTAGTAATTAATGCTTAAAATTATTACATTTTTATTTAGTTGTCTATATTTGTGTGTATATATGCATATATACATATATATGTATACACACACATATATATGTGGGGATGGGTATGTGAAGATCAGAGCACAACCTGCAGGAGTTGTTTCTCTCCTCCGTGAAGTTCCTGGGTATTGAACTCACGTTGTTAGTCTTGGCAGCAAGCACCTTTACCCACTGAGGCATCTTACCAGCCCCATTTTTTTGCTTTGTTTTGTTTGTTTGTTGACATAGGGTTTCTCTGTGTAACTCTGTCATGGAACTTGCTCTGTAGACCAGGCTGGCCTCAAATTCACAGAGATCCGCCTGCCACTGCCTCCTGAGTCCTGGGAATACAGGTGTGTAGTGCCACATCCACCTTGCTAATTATGCTCCTTTATAAGGGAGACAAATATCCCACTGTATGTATGTGCCACTATTCTTTTATTCTTTTCTCTCCCTCCCCCTTCTTTCCTGTGGATCTGGGGATGGAACAGAAGGCTTGCTCACACCATCCCTGAGCTGTGCCTATACCATCCTCTGCGTCTGCATTTCCTGGTGGTGGCGTTTGGGTCACTCTGTAGTTTGGCTCCTGCAAAGCACACTGATGTGAATGTTGGTGTAAGTGTGTTCCATGTGGACAGCTTTCCTGGAGTCTTTTCAGGAGGCTGCACTGAGCCCTGGCCCCACGCTCTGCAGACCTGTACTCAGAGGTATGTGTGGCAGACTTGGTTCAATTGCCAGGAACCAGACTTTCGTGCTGTGCTCTGACACCATGTAACCTCTTTGCACAATGTGATCCCCTCTAGAGTTTCCCTCTGGGAGCTGAGGCCTATAAGCTCTCTTCAGGCAAGAAGCTGGAGTAGGTGCCAGACCTACCTCCTTAGCTCCCATCCTTCAGCCATCCTTCTCCCGGTGTGCTCCTGGCCAATGTCACACATTCTGTCAGTGTTTAAGTTGTTTTTCTTGGGAGGCTAAACCATGTTCCTGCTGTTCTATTTTGTCCAGAGTGCAAAGCTCTCCTTGGCATCCCAAGAATACGAATGTCTACTATCTTTGGGCTGTTCTCTCCAAAGATATTTTGTTCTCCTTCAGGGTAGGCCAAGTGCACCCAGTGTGCTCTCCCTTGGGGCAGCTCTCTAATGGGTTCCTTTACTATGTTGGGTTCTCCTGAGGCTCTGATGTGCCAGCTGGTTGGGGGGCAAGCCATACTCCTCCCTAGTCTTAGCAACCTGGATTCAGAAGTACGTTTGACACAAACATAGTTTCCTTAGGTGTTGGGGCAGTGATGGGGAGCCTCCTTTAGCCAATGGCTTTTGAGGGGCTGGACCAATTGGGCATGACTTTTGGGTACCAAAAAGCCTGCAGAGTGCCCGCTTGGCCTCCTCTTCCCGCGCCACATCTGGATGTTGGAATCCGTTCCTGTTTCCTCGTTGTGATCCGTGAGTTTCCCTTTTAATAAAGAAAAACCTTAGTATACCCTATCGGAGCTAGTGTGGGATTATTTGACTTGCTTTTCCCCCATCTGACGCGTTCCGCTTCAGGGCAGCACAAGTGTAACACACAGGAAAGCAGCCTCTAGCAGTGGCTGCCCAGTGATGCCCAAGAGGGTGAGCTGGTGCAGGCAGAAGTGCAAACAGAGCCGGTGCAGGCAGAGCCGGTGCAGGCAGAGTCGGTGCAGGTAGAGATGGTACAGGTAGTGCTGGTGTAGTCCTGAGAAAGCTCCCAGACAGCTTTCACCCTTGCTGTTGCTAGTCTTCCCTTAGCTCTGGAAGATATTCACACACACCCCCACACACACTGAATGCTTGGTGTCTTGGGCAGATGTCTCAACACATATGCCAGTGCTACACCAGGCCTAGGTCATACTGGCAATGTAGTTGGCAAAGTCTGGCTTATTTAGTCTTTATTCTCTTTACCTCTACAATGTAATCATAAAAGGACTTCCCACTGAGAACCACTTTAGTCTTAAACCCCATTTGGTGATGTCTTGTGTTCATTTTCTTTGTAATTCCACTGAGATGTCTTTATAAGGGGACTCAGAAGTACACTTTCTCTTTGATCTGCATATTTAAACTGAATGGAAACTTTTTAAGAAAAGAATTCTTTTTTTTTTTTTTTTTTTTTGGTTTTTCAAGACAGGGTTTCTCTGTAGCTTTGGTGCCTGTCCCAGAACTAGCTCTTGTAGACCAGGCCGGCCTCGAACTCACAGAGATCTGCCTGCCTCTGCCTTCCAAGTGCTGGGATTAAAGGCATGTGCCACCACCGCCTGGCCTAAGAAAAGAATTTAAAGGAGCATATGATTTTAAAAGTCAAATTGATGGGGCTGGGAGCTGGGGAGGTGGCTCAGATGGAGAAGTACTTGCTGTGTAAGCATGAACACCTGAGTTCAGGTTCTCAGCACCTGCAGAAATGCGAATGTGATGACTTGCATGTATAATTCTAGTGCTGGCAACAGACAGGAAGATCCTTGGAGCTCATTGGCTAGCCAGTTTAGCCAATGGGCGAACTCTAGGTTCAGTGAACTCAGGCCCTCTGGGAGAGCAGCCAGCCAGTACCATTGACCAACTGAGCCATCTCTCCAGCTCCTCTTCCTTCTTTTCTAATTATTCTTCATTTACTTTTTGGGAAATCTCTTTGGTCTCCTATATATTTTTAATTAAATATTTATTTACTTTATATGTGTAAACGTTTTGCCTGCATGTCTGCATGTGTACTACATACATACCCACAAAAGTCAGAAGACAGTTGTGAGCCATTATGTGGTGAAGGAATTCAACCCAGGTTCTCTGAAACTCTAAAACCACTGAGTGCTTTGAACCACTGAGCCACCTCTCCAGCCCTATCCTTAGTCTTGTCTTTCAGTCTCTCTCTCTTTTCTAACTTCTGCAATTGTATATTTATTAGCCAGAGGCTTTTTGCTTGCTCTGTGAATACATCTGTGCTTAAATTCATGGAACTCAGTTCCATGGCTTTACCCAGGACTATCTGGAGGAGCCGCAGGGAATCACAGCTCCCAGGGGATACAATTGTCCTTGCCGTGGTCAGTGGTGCTATCTGGACCTGTCAGGACCACATCTTCACCCATCCAGCCATCAGCTGCAGTTATTCTCTGGAACGCTGATCCACTGCACACTCAGACTCCCAGCTGCAGTTAAAAGGCTGCCTTCACTCCCAGCCTTAGAGAGCTCCCCGAGGGAGTGGCACCCAGGAGGGCTCTGGAAACAGTCGGCACAGTGGTGGGGTTTGGATGACACATCTGTGCTGGGGTTTCCTAAAGGTCTCCAGATTGCACTGTCAGTCAAAGTGCCTGCAGAGCTGAGGGTCCTGGCCACTGTCCCTTTCCACTGCCCATTCAAGGATGAACACTGAGCCCAGATTTGGAGCAGAGAGAGGAAGGGAGAAGGTCGGTCTCGGGGGTCACCTGGGCTTGTTAGGTGTGTGCATGTCTGCATAGGAGAGAAAATGGATCAAGTGCTCATGTTGGTTCACATAAAGGACTGTGGCCAAGGGGCGCCGCCTGCTGGCCATAAGCACAGGGGTGTGGCACTGCGGGGAGGCTCAACATCTGCCTGAGCTTGGATGTGGGAGACTGGAGAGTTGTCACCTCAAGAAGGGGATGAAGGGGGAGTTAGGCTGCAGAAGAGATGTAGGGTCTTGCAGGCTGGCTGCGGATTGCAATTTTGGATGGGGCTCCAGGGAAAAATCTCAGGATCTTTACCAGGGTCAGCAGTCCAAGCAGGTATGGCTAAGGGGCCTAGGCTCTCCCTTACAGCGGTGCAGGGGAAGGGCACCACATGTATTTCTTCCTTGGGTTTGGTGCTGCAGACATGCCTGGGTATACTGGCACAAAGCTGGCACCAGATATCCCTTAATGTCGTCAGCAATGAAAGGGCTTCTTCTCTACACTAGGCCTTGGGAAAGAGTACAAGACTTCCTGCTATTTTCAGATGACTTTATGATAGGTGACTGACATTCAAAAAGAGAAAATTTTAATTTGTGGTAAATGATAAGGTGGAAATCAGAAGCATGGGGGGGCGCTGGGAGGAGCTGTCATGGATGGGAATTTTAGACAAGGAAGGCTTCACTGCCAAGGCGGCAGCATTCCAGGACAACCTGGAGACAAACAGCCCAGTGCTGTCTGAGGAAAGAGCTCCCAACTCCCCAGTTGCAGCAGCAGAGCAGGGGCTCTCCTGTCTGGAAGCAGGAGGAGGCACATGAGGATGGATCTGAGCCAGAGAGAGGTGGCCAGGCCCAGCCGTTCCAGGCCTTGGTGGGGATCATGGAAAGCAGAGAAGGGTGTGTGCGACCTGCCTGATTCCTCCATGCTCTCCAGCTGTGTTAATACAGATAGAAGGGGGTGCGATGGATGCAGGATCCCCAGGAGGGTATTGGGGGAAGGGGTTAAGGAGAATAACAGTGGTTGATGTCTAGCTAGGGCACGCAGTGAGAAGCACCAGTCTGTGGTTGTGTAGCCTCAGGAAATAGGGAGCACTAGAGACAGGGGACCACATATAGATGGGATGTCCAAGAGTTAAGATGAGTTGGGGTGAGTTACTGGTGAGCAAATTCTAAAGTCAGAGGAAGAAGCTTCATTCACCCCTTCTCCAGCCTCAGAGATGGGCGCTGGCCAGGGTGCTGAATCCGTGTGTCTGCGTCAGTCCCAATGAGCTGGGTTTGAGCCCCTGGCGAAAGGTTGGGATAATTGAGTGGGGAGGGAGTGATTGGCCCAGTGACCATCAGGGGAATGCATACCACAGCAGTGGTCTGACTATTGTGGTCTCTCTGACCTTAGTCCAGTGTCCTCCCAAAGACCTTGGCCACCGTAGGGCTGACCACCCTCTACCACTGTTTCTGTTCACTTTGCAGAACACTCTCAGGTTAGAGTTTGGCTCTTTCCCCTACTGCTGCTTTCCTGAGACCAGGTCATGGAGATAAAGGGGGTCATGAGACAGCGAGAGTCATTGCTGAGGGTCCAGACTCCAGCCATCCAGCAAAAGGTTTCATTGCTTAGTCTCAGCTTCTTTTGTGAAATAGGCTCAGAGAGGCACCCTTTTCTAGCATTATGGTCAGGATAAAGGAGTGAAGATGGTTATGTGGCGGCACACATCCATAGGCATGTCACTCTCCTGTTGTAGAATATTATTGGAAGGTGTTTTACATTTGTTTATGCTCTGGAACATTTGTTTAACCCTGTGAAGCTGTGATTCTTGGCCTGTCTAAAACACCTGATGGTCTAATAAAGAGCTGAATGGCCAATAGCGAGGCAGGAGAAAGGATAGGCAGGGCTGGCAGGCAGAGAGGATAAATAGAAGGAGAAATCTGGGAAGAAAAAGGAGGAACAAGAGACCAAGGAGAGGAGGATGCCAGGGGCCAGCCACCCAGCCACCCAGCCAGTCACGGAGTAATAGTGAAAGATATGCAGAAGAAAAGGAAAATGCCCAGAGGTAAAAGGTAGATGGGATAAGAAAAACTGGTTAGCAACAAGTCAAGCTAAGGCTGGGCATTTATAAGTAATAATAAGACTCCATGTGTTTTATTTGGGAGCTGGGTGGCAGTTCCTGCCCCCAAAAGCTCAAAAAGAGTAAAAAAACAATGAACAACATTTTGGCATTCCAGTGTGGGGATAGAGTAAAGGAAAAAATGAACCAATTCACTCTCCTAGCTTTCAGAGCACCTCCTGAAGGTGATCCCTACTATCCCTGTGACTATGGCAGCCCTTAGGGCTGAGGAGGTCCACCTCTGAGCTAAGATCACATCCCTATGAACACGGTTGTCTTCACTGGCTGCCCTCCTGAAGTACCGACCCTTCCTCTGCCCAGTAAGAGCAGGCTCTCTATTGTCTTAGGATGGAAAAGGGAAAGCAGGGAGCCCAAGTATGCAGAAGTGAGGGAGGCTATCAAGCATCCTGGACACCAGGGAAAGACTCTCCCCATCCTACCACTCTTGGAAGGCTGAGAATCTGTTGGTGCTGAGGATCGTGAACCTCAGATCCCTTAATAGCTACCAGTTTGGATCACCCAATCTTTTCCAGATCAAAACAACCCATAAAAGTTGTCTGGGCATGGAGGCACATGCTTTTAACCTCAGCACTTGGGAGGCAGAGACAGGCAGGTCTCTATTGAGTTCAAGGCCAGCCTGGTTTATATAGTGAGCTTCATGGCTGACAGGGCTGCACAGTGAACCTGTCTTGAAAACAAACAAAACAAAACCCCAAACACTCACACAATGGCATCAAATGAAGCAAAAGCCGTTCCATGGCCTCCGAGAGGCAATGTCTCCATTTCTTCTGTCTCTGTGCGGAAGATTCAGGCCTTGATGAGCACAGACTGCCCCTAGGTGTAGAGCTGAGGTCACACTGTTCACTGCTGTGCCATCCCTGTGCAGCACCTAAGCCACTATACCAAGAGCCATCTGCTCCTACCTGAGGTCCATCCACTACCCTTGGAGATGAGCTGCTTGGGTTGGCCATGTTGCATGTCCTGCCTGGGCTGTATTTTCTAGTACCCACTCTGGGAGCTGGTCTAGATGCCTGCCTAACTTGACCTTTGCCAGCAGCTGCCTTTTCTCTCAAAGGCCTGATGGGTGGTGGTGGAGGTACTGGTGTGCTATGTCAGTGCCTTCCAGCAAAGGAGGCACCACCAGGAGGCTGAGGGCTCAGAGCCCCATATGCTCATTGCAGGAATCTGACCACTGCAGCCTTTCTGAAATATCTTGTGTGTGGCCTGATTGGAAGCTGGGCTCTGCCAATTAATCCTGTGGAGGCTTCACTCAATTGCAGGAGCTTTTTTTTTTTTCTTTCCTGTTTAGTTCCCTTGGCCTAGATTTCCCTGGGGACAGCTCTGCCCAGGCCTCGACCTGGTAAATTAAATGTTAAAAAATCCTTACAATGACTTTAATCAATCCACAGAGATGGTAGATGGCTCCTCCCCGAGGTTCAGGGCCTTGGAGAGGATGGGGTGGGGGAGTTGGGGAAGCTGAGTCCCCTGCTCCCCCCGAAGGGGGGGAAGGAGGAAGCCTGATGTTCTATTAGAGCTTGGGCCCCCAAATTGGAGCTGACAAGAGGGTCTCCATTCTCTTTATGGCTTACCCTGATCTCTGCTCCAGACTAAGGGTGGCTATTGGGGTAGAAAGGCCCAAAGCTCTTGTTTCTGTTTAGAAGACACCCTGCGTCTGTCTTTATGGGGCCTGCTCAAGGTGCTCAGACTGAGTGTTTTGGAAGAAGCCCAGGGTTCCTGGCTTGTCAAGCTGAGACACTGATCTCCTGCTGCCACAGGGGGGAGTCAAGGGAGGCACCCCGGAGCCGGAAGGGCTCCACCTGGAGGAGTGGGGATGGAGAGATTCCAAGGTTCTCCCTAGTGAAGTGTGGAGGGGGCAGGGGGCCTCAGCCGCTTAGCAGGGCCTCTGAAGACTTTTCCTTCCTGTACCTGGTGTCCTTCCAGGTCCTGTTTCAAGTTCCTGTGCCTCTTGTTTCTTATACCCTCTACCTCTAAAGATCTTCCCCGGGGATCTATGTTATTTAGGCAACCCTTCCTCTCCCAATGACTGACCCCCTGACCAGACGTCGTGATCCCATCCCTGGCCAAGGCTTCGGAGGGGGTAGAGTTCCTAAGCACCGTCCGAGACATGGGTGCCTTGGAGCATGGGCAGGGTGGGGAGCCCAAGGTCATCTGCCTGGATGTTTCTGAGGTTCGGACCCCAAGACGCCTAGGACGGAACAGAGTGAAGCAGGAAAGAAGCCCCTTATCTGCAGAGGTTTCCAAGAGCCCAACTTGGTGGCAGTAGGCCTTTCTGGGGCCAGGGCCCACCTGATAAGGTTCTGGCGTCTTGGGGCACGGAAGGCGGTTAGGTGCGGACCTGGCGGGGTCTTGGTCACCCGTTCTCCAATACACACCACTCCCCACACGGGTCCGCGTGTCCGGCTCGCCGCCCGGGCTGAGGGGGCGCTGTCGGCGCGGGCGGGCGGGCGGGGCTGGAGCGCGCGAGCGCGCTGCGCGGAGCAAGCGCAGGGCTGGGGGGCGCGGGCCGCCGAGGACTGGGGGCTTGGTGGGCTGCCTGAGCCGTGCGGGACTCGGCGACGGCGGGCGCGCGGCCAGGGAGCGCGCGGGCGGGGTGGCTGCGGCGGCAGCAGGAGACGCGCTGGGCCGCTGCCTACGGTCCACTCCTCCATGGCGCTGCCGGGGTCCCCTGAGCCGCCCCGCGGCGCGCCCCGCAAGGTTCCAAGCCTGCTGGAGATGGGGGCGCTCTGCCTGGACTCGGACATCATCCTGGGTTTCACCAGTCACCTCCTGCGGAGGCGAGGCAAGGTGAGGACTGGCGGGGCCCGGCTGGCAGGGGTGAAGCTGTCCCGCGACTTTGCTGCGCAGCACGGAGAAAACGCGGCAGGTCCCGGGCGGAGTCCGGCAGGTCGCATGGAGACTGCACTTTCCTGGGTTGGTGCTGCTAGATTCTTCCTCTCTAGTCGAGGCTGCGCTGGGACCCGAGCCTTGAGCAGCGGTCACTCAAGGAGGAGAGCTTAGCGCAGAGATCCCGGTTCTCACCTTGCAAGGATGGGCAGGAAAAGGCTAGGGCGGAGGTGATCTGAGTTTCTGTGATGATTTCAGTTGCGTGGTGCACCCCAGAGTCTTGCGGGGCTGTGTTTTGTGTCCCCTGGGAACTCGAGTGTAGAGTATGCTTCCCGGAGAGCCGCGCCGGAGCAGGGAAGTGAAGTTGCGGGTGTGGCCCATCACGAGCGCAGGGCCCGGGCTCTCGGTGATGCTTCTGGGTGTGCACGTGAGGAGGAGAGGGGGGAGCGGGCGGAGAGGGGGGTCGATATAGATGTGTGAACCTCCTGGGTCGCGGTTGTTTGTCTCAATGCCGTAGAGGGGCGGGGTGACGCTGTTTACAGGGTTTGCAAGGACGGGTTGGGGAGGGTGATGCTTGAAGCTACCCAGAACCCAGGGTGGGCGGACGCCTTTGCAAAGCTGAGAAGAGGAAGTAAAGGGCCTGGAGGCTTGGGGGTTGCAGAAAATGGGGAGCCCATTCCCAGTTTATTTATGGCTCCCCGTCGTGTTTATAGACTCTTTTAAGTCATAAATGACCTGGAAAACCGGATCATCATCCCACTCTTGGCCAACAGTGCGTAGGAGTGGAGGGCTAAGTAAGCAGGGTGGGGGTGGGTGGGGAAGGGGAGTTAAACGGAAAGGAGGGTACTTGACAGAACCAATACGGTGTGAGGGTCTAACTGCTCTGGGAGTGTCCGGCCAGAGTCTTTCTTCCCTCCCTTGAATCATCCTGGCTCGCTGTCCTAGGTCTCAGCCTAAAGCGAAAAGCTCTAGGCTCAGAACGCGTGGCATCCTGTGTCTCTGCGCTCTCAAACCCTGTGCGCACGATGGCCAGCAGGTGGCGCTTGTGTCATGGGGAGCCCCGCCAACGCAGCTCTCATCTAGCTCCTATCTGGGGGTTTCGCGCTGATCCGGAGCTGGGGATTGAGCCCCCTGCGACTTCAGATGGCGGTGACATTTGGGGTCTGACTTAAGCGAGAGCAACTGGTCACTGGGGAAGCGGGGGAGACCTCCGGGTCGGAGACAAACAGGCAATTAATTCCGGAGCTAACTTCCCATCTGCCAGGCCTTCTAACAACAGGTTCAGCACACCCCCAGGGCCAGCCGCACCGCTTCCTCCCACTTCCCAGGCGGCGCAGCGAGCAATCCACTTTCAGGCGCACACGCGGCAGCCAAGATACTTCCAGACAGCTCCTAGCGGCACACTGCACTTCTTGAAACGTAGACCCTCACCCACTGAGACAGTTGGAGCCAAAGGGTGGCCAGCCACACTGTGTGTGCTGGGGAAGCTGGGATCCAGGTCCTTCCATTACTCCCCAACCCACCCCCCTTCCCTGCTATGCGACCTTGGGCAAAAGCTTCAGTTTTCCCACTCGCAAAGTGATGAGAAGGTTAGGTGCTTCCCAGGAGGCGCGCAGACCCCACCGTCGCTCAGGAGGGACAGAAGCGCATGCGTGCGCGTAATTAGTGTCTCGGCAGCACCCCCTGTCCTTCTCACCCCCCCGTCAGTACTCACCTAACTAGGTTGGGGTCCTAGCAGTGGGCGGGGCCTCAAGGAGGAGCAGGACCCCCGCCCACCTGGTTCTACTCAGGGTGGGGCGGTGCTCTGGTGTCCCGCCCCCTTCCCTCCCTCTACGGGCCTTGGCCCGCCCCCGCCCCCGCCCAGCCTGTCCCGGAGCAAGCCTGCCGCCGCCACAGCGCGCTCTCTTACCAGTCGCCTGCTCAAACAACTTCAGAGCAGGAGGCCAGGCCATGGGGGTGCCCCAGGGGCGGATCACGTAGCCACGGCGCCCCGAGAACCAACGCATCCTTTCCTGCGTCTGGGCCATGGTCGGCCGCGGAGCTTCCTTGTGTGCGGTGCAGCCCGCGGTATGCAAGACTGGGCAAGGAACGGGCGGCAGGGCCCGGCGGGCACCGGGTTCAGAGCCCGGGACAACAAGGATGCTCGAGGGATGCGCGGCGCCCTCTAGGGGTGGGGCCTGGAGCGAAGCGCGGCGGGGGACTCCTGGGCGTCATGCTGGGGCTTCTTCGCCAGGGACCTCTGGCGTTGCACTCAGGGCTCTAACTTTTGTGAGAGCGTGGCTTTAGGGTCGTGAGAGGTCTGGAGTCGGCCGCGTGGAGTACTGCAGTAGCGCCTCCCGAAGGCTTGGGTTTACTGTTCCTTCTCCTCCCACACTCCCCGCAGGTAGCTGAGTGTGGCCCGGCTCGTGAGCCCCAGCCACTTGAGGTATCACCGCGCAAGAGGTTGCCCGCCGGGCTCGACCAAGACCCATGCAGCAGCCGCCCTGCTCCGGAGGGCGCTGGGGCCAGCGCAGAGCAGGGCCACTCGGCTGGTGGAGGTGGTTGGTGCCGCCACTGCCACACGAAGCTCGTGGAGCTCAAACGACAGGCATGGAAGTTGGTCAGCGGCCCCGGGACTCCCCTCCGGGTAAGTGACTCTTCTTCAGGCCATGTCTCAGACAAGGCAGAGCTGGAACTTGGTAGAGTTTGGGGCTGGAGCTTGGAGCGTGGCGGGCTCAACATGAGCCCACTTGTCTTACCCAGCTTCCCTGTCTGCAAGAGTGGATGTAGGGTGCAACCCACCCTAGGGTTCTGCTGCATGTCAGAGGGGGTTGGGTAGATCTCTTTCCTAGCTACAGATGTCCTGTAGCTGGATCCATACTGTTTGGGAGGAGTAGATAAGGGGGGAGACTTCACTCAGAGCAGGGCTTGGCATGGTGTGGTGGCACTTTGGGCACCTGGGCATTGGCATGCCTGTATACAGAAGGCATAAAAGGACAGAGAGTGGGCCTCCTTCTGCAACTGTGGGGTCCTTGCCCCACACTTGCCTAGGGTCTGTCATGAGCCTGTGTCCTGTTCTGGATATCTGCGTTTTGGGCCTAGGCCTTTCATGTGGGTAGTGACTATTGAGCCTCTGGGTTTCCCAGGCTTCAGCCTGACTGGCAAACGCTGGTTGATGGGAGAGGAGTCTACTGGGCTTTCCGGCCTGGCCCCTCTTCTCGCCAGGCGTGTAAAGAGCAGGAGCATTGTTCCAGGGAACAATGGTCCCTGGAAGTGTGCAAGGCAAGGGTGTGGGGGTCTCCACAGGAAGCCACTCCTGACCTTCAGCCTTGGTGAAGGAGGCCCTGGGAAGTGCCTGAAATCCCCATCCAGTCCAAATACAGTCCTCCAAGCAGTGCTGTGGTTAGGGTGAGACCCAGAATGCCCTTTGGGCCAGGGCAGATGTGGTGGATGCTGTCAGGTGTGTCTGTTCTGGGCACCTCCCCCGCCCCTCCTGTCATCTGTAAAGTGCAGGAACATATCCTAGGGTGGGGATATTACAGCCTCTCAGGCCAGGGGCTGGATCTGTGAGCCTGTATGGGGTGTGACTGACCACTGGTGTTGTTTGGCTTTTGTCAGTGGCGGCCAGCATTTGCCATACTCTCTACCCAGACAGCCTGGTTCTTAGCTTTGAAAAATCCAGAAAGGGCCCTTAAGATGCGCTCCCGGGCCCCTCAAGAAGCAGGCGGGTACGGGAGCTGCGACGTTGCTCCACTCCAGTTCACAGCCTTTGCTGTGTGCAGCCTAGGCCCCAGGCCCGCTGGCTACTTACTGGTGGGTGGTCCTAGTAAAGAAAGCTGTAGCCACAGTAGTGAACTGGTAGAGTTGAGAGCCATCGATGGAGGTCTGTGGCCTCTTTCTATAGACCCTGCTGTCTCTCTCCAAGCTCCCAAGTGTGGCTTTTGATGCAAGCTGCTGCTCCACACTCAGCTGAGGCTCACTTGTCCTGGCTTGGGCCTGGTGGGCTGGCCAGAGCCCTGGTCAGGGCTTTGTGTGGCTTTGAGGCCCTAATCTACTACTATGTGTTTCCTCTTGTCGCACAGGGTGGCCTCTATCTATTCTGGGAATGCTATCTAACCTGTGGAGTGCTGTGCCCAGGATAGGAAGGCTCTGCCATCCATTTCTCTCCAGAGAAAATTGAAAACCCTGGGGCACTGGTTGGACCCGCGGCCCAGTATTTCAATAGGTGCATTGTTGTGTTACCAGTGTAGGGCAAGCCCTTCTCAGCAGGGAGCTGCAACCATAGCCCTCTATTAACCACTATGCGCATACACACACCACATATACAGACCACACACAGAGAGACACGCACACACATATACACCACACACACACACATATACACCACACACACACACCACATACACAGACCACATACACACAGACACACACACACACACATATACACCACACACACACACCACATACACAGACCACATACACACAGACACGCGCACACACACCCATGCACACATGGTCTGTTTTGAGGTGGGAGTTAGCCCACTGAAGGGCGGATGGGGGACCTTTGATCTTCACCTGTGGGTGAGCTCCAGTATCTCTATTCGCCAAGGCCAAGATGATGTTAAGCATTTAGGGTGGAGAGTTAGGGTCCTCTGAGGGGTCTGCTTCTTAATTTTGGTCATGGGGAAAGGAACTCTTCCATGAGGACAGCACTTTACACCTTACAGAGGACTCTGCCGGAACCTCACATTTATCTCTGTGGTTCTTAGAGCAGGCAGAAGGCCTGCTAGGCTCTCACTGCTGGTTGGAGGTTGAGGGTCCCAAGGACCCTCAGAGTCCTTGGCTTGGGTCTCTGTCTGTTCTCAGTATTAGAGGGAACTGTGGGGCCATCGGGGCAGCCTAGTAGCGTGTTGCTCCCTAGCCATCCTGTCTCTAAGAAAGGCTTGTCCCCATTAACTTCCAGCCCACCTCTCTACTAGCAACAGTCATGTTCCCGGCAGGTTTGATGAGAGCTCTTGGCTAAGTCTCTTCTGTTTCATTGGTCCCCTTTGCCGTCTTCTCAGGTGCATATAACAGTATGGGGGTGAGTTCTGGTTCTGAGGTGGGCTCAACGGTCATCTTCATTGTGGGTCGTTGGGTAATCATGGCTGTTGGGTGCTGCAATTGGAACCCAGATCTTTGGAGCCCAGATGCCCTGCCATCACCCTGCTGTGGTTCCTTTCAGGTATTCCTGTCTGGGAGATCTGTTTCGTACTTGTAGCACAGTGCCTTCTACCTGAGAGCCAAAGCCTAGGTCCTCCAGCCCCATCTTTCTGTGTCTACATCTGCTGCAGTAAAGTGGTCACAAAGTTCCAGCAGATCCCTTTCCTTCGTCTCTACCCCAGTCTGGGGTGCCACCCTCACGCAGTAGCTCTGAGCGACCAGACTTTTCCTCTCATACCTCATGGGTGGTCACCCTGAAAGCTGCTGGGCTGCATTCTGTCTGTTTGTCCCTGGGTGATGCCTCCCCACACCCCCAGAGGAGGATGGTCCCTGTCCCCTACAAAGGATGTCTTGCTGTTGCTTAGAGAGGGTTATTCAGAGGTGGTGACGCTTCCTGGGCTAGTGACATTCTTTCAGACGTCAGTATTGGAGCTGAATTAATGATTCCCCAACGGGAAAATGATTGACTCTCATTTAGGTCTTGCAGGCCTCCCGCCCATCCAGCCAGAGTTTCATCCTGTTGCCTCCTGAGGCCCTTGTTCCTTTGCTGCGGCCTGTGGCTGCATGACTGGAGCAGTGAGCAAGGCTGCCAAAGGCTGGGTCTCTTGGGGCCTGTTCCTCCCATTCCCTTCCAGCCCAGATTGCATTGTCTTGGTTCTGGAGCCTCCACACCCATAGGAACCAGCCCTTGAGGGGCCGGGTCTGGAGCCTTCCTGCCCTCCCTGTGGCTTGGCCTCAGTGCCGTGGTATGTGCTCGTTTCATCACGACACTGTGGCGTGCCTTGGCTCTTTCTCACTATATCACCTTCCACTTGGGGTGAGGGGTGGGGGGGTCTGGAGGGGCATGCATGCTTTGGCTGCCCAGCTCCTAGCTCTGATTGCATTGGAACTTGCAGGGAGGTAAGACCATGCTCCCCCACAACAGTTTGTGGCCCTGAGTGGTCTAGGACTGAGGCTGGTTCCTCTGATTCGGAAGCTGCTCCCTGGGATAGCTAGCGTTTTCCCCCACTCCTATGGGCTGCCATGTTGATATTTGGAGCCAGGCCAGGTAGGTGCCTGGGGCCTTTCAGGGTGGGGCCCTGGCGTCAGCACTGGTTCCCAGCTGAGCCCAGGTGTCTGCTAGGGGAGGTGTGAGAGGGGCTGGTGCTCCCTGGGGCTGGCTGGCAGGGGATGAGGTGACTCAGCAGGGAGGTGTCTACTCTAGGACCTGACTGGAGGTGCTCAGAGATCTAGGCTACTCTAGGGTTCAAATGGAACCAGGAAGATTCTGGTAACTCCAGCGTTCCCCTCCAGCCTCTGCAGTTCCCTGGACTGGCTTCCCTGTTCCTCTCGTGTGTCTGTTCATTCAGTGTGGGGCAATGCATAGGTCTATTACAGGGTCCCTCCTACCTGTTTTGCTGGCCTGTGGTTCCATGCATGGAGTGGAGGGGAAGGACTTAGGCTTAAGTGTGGGATTCTTTGCCCTCAGAACTTCTGTTGGGGCAGCATTGGAATGGCTGTTGCGCATGTCTGGGGTCCAGTACAGGCTTCAGGTCCAGGAAGGCTGTCTTTCATACATAGAGCTGATAAACAAGAGCTGAGTAACCCATGGCCTCACTCCCCTCTCCTGAGCTGTGGTAATGTGGGGTCAGGGAGGCTGTGTAGGACTCCCCTGCACTTTGAGTGGTGGCTCGGGCAAACTGAAGGGCCTTGCAATGGTTTGGAGTAGGTAGGGTTTTCCAAAACTTCCCTCTGGTGTCCTGGAAGTACCTTGTAGGCGGAAGTCAGGGGAGCTGGTTCCTCCCTTAAACAGCAATGAAGGCCTAGCTCTCCTTCACTTTGGCCCTTCAGGAAGCCTACGATAGATCTGTTCCACTCCAGACAACCAACCTCATGGGACTGTTCTCTTCGGGGAAGTGATCGTTCCTGTGTATTCACTTTCGACTGTATCTTAGTCACATCGTTTTGTTTTTAGTTTACATTGTGTAGCTCCTGGAAGCTACCACCCAGTCTTTGTGCTAAGGCCTGGAGTAAGTAAGTGGGACCTCAAAAGCCGAGCATGCCTTGGCCTAACCTCGGAATGGGAAACTTGAGCAGTGCAGGGTAAGTGGGCAAGACTGTCCTGGCCCTGTGGGCTCCTGCTGGCAACCCGGTGGGTGGTCTGGTCTCTCTGCCGCTGCTGCTGAGTTTAGTCTCTCCCTTCCTGCTGGAGTAAGCAATGGGCAAGGGGAGCCTGTGGCAGGAACCAGAGGCCTTAGTTTTTCATCTGTTCCTACAAGGCCCAAATTGGAGTCACCAGTGTTCCTTGTGGTTTGGGACCCTTGCAGTGTCTCACTGTAGTGCAGATGAATGCACCCTATCCTTCAGGACAGCATCTCTTAGATGCCAACCTCTGTGGTCAGGAAGCCTAAGGCTGGTTGTTAGGCATCTGGTGCCCCGGTGAGAGGCCCCCAGCCTAGTCTTGTTCCTGCCCTGTGGTAGCATCCTGCTGGGAGAGGGCATGGGCGGGCTTCACAGGTCACTGTGTTAGTAAATTTATAGTCTTGTGTGGCCCAGGGCCAGGCCTGGTGCTGACTGGGTCTGGATTTAGATGGATGCTTCTACAGAATGCTTGCTTTGACCTCTGACTCGGGCCACAGGGTCAGCCCGAGCTGCTTCCTGTTTCCCGGGTGGAGCGTGCCACGCTAGATCTTGTTTCAGGGGCTAGGACTGCTGGGTAGGCTCCTCTCCATCCTGTTGCTCCAGCTCTGCCTCCCGGAGGCCATGAATTCCTTCCTGTTGGAACCCCAGAGATTGTCCTGAAGCCAACTCTGTTTTTGTTCTTAGTGTAACCCTAAGGCCTGTCTTTCTCTTGTCTGCCTCTCCTCCTTTGCCCCCACGCCTGCCTCCACAGGAGGAAGCGTACAGAGGTTTGGCTCTTGCTTTTTGGTCCCAGACCCAGAAATCTGATAGGCATGAGGCAGAGGTGGGGGTCCCTTTAAAGGTGGCCAGCCGGGAGATGGGAAGGGGTGAGGACCTGAGGGTTGGAGCTTCAGCTCTGTGGCCTGAGGTATGTGCCCCAGTTTCTTCGGTTTTCCTAAGGAGGGCATTTTCTTGGTGGATGTCTGTGCAGATAGAGGTGGATGGAAGGGCTTTGTCAGGTGGTGGATGAGACCAGGTGCCTAGCCTGCCTATCATTTCACTTCTGTGGAGTGCTGGATGGGCAGAGAGGGCGCTGGTCCTGTCTGGCAGGAGGGCTGGTTGGGCTTGATGCTATGAGAGGGCATCTCTTATGGGGTCAGGAACCCTCCTTTTCTATAGGTACCCTAAGACCTGGTGGGGAGAAGAGCTGGGTGGGTGGAAAGGTCAGAGCACCCCAACCAGTCTCCTGGTACTAGAGGCCGGGACCAGCATGCAGGCTAAAGACTTCTGAGCATGCAGGCACCTAGGCCACTTTTCCTGTGTAGTCAGGGAGGAGATGGAGCAGGGCACAACTTGCTAAAGGCAACAGGGCTGGTTGAGCCCCTTCCCTGCGTACCCCTCCAGTCTGTGTACTTGAGCAAAGTGCTGAGGGCCTGGAGGCCAGCTCTGAGCATGTGAGGCCTGCGGCATCTTCAGAAAAGAATCACACCTGCAGGGTGGTGCAAGGGCAACCAGAGACCGGGCATCAGACTATGGGAGGGGTGATGGGGGAAGAGCCACTAGCCAATCACATCAAGTTGGGGTGTGGCTACTGGGACCCCAGGTAAAAAATCGAGAGAACTCAGGTATGCGCTCTCTCCATGCGGGTGTCCGCCAGAGGGATTGGATCACGACTTTGGTAGAGTGAGCTCCCCTTTTTCCTTTCATTAAAAATACCTGTTTCTATTGAGCTAGCTTGGTTATTGATTTGTGCCGACTTGATAATTCGTCATCAGAGGGGTTTGCCCGGGCTCATGCAGAGATTGCCAGAACTGGCAGGTAGGGCTGGGAACCAGTAAGGTGGCAGTTCCTCAGGGTGACAGGGACAGAGCTGCACTCAGGCCCTGGGGCCATGGCTGGGGTTTGGGTTGTCCCTTGAGTTCTTTGCTGAGAGCTAGATATGCCCACAGAAATATGCCTGTGACCCAATCCAGGACTCTGAAGCAGCCCCTGTTGGAGGGAGGGTAATGGACGGGGGCTCGTCTGTGGCCTTCTGCAGGCTGAGATCTCTAGGAGTCTGCCCACGGACTGGATAGAGGCAGGGGCCTGATTCTGTACACACTCCCTTCCAGCTGGTAACTGGTGAGTTTTGGCTTCTTTGTCGCTCACCTGTCTGCAGCGGCACCAGCATGCCCAGCTTTAGGAGGGGATGTACCCTAACCTGGCAGTGTGAACCTGATACAGCCTCAGGGGATGCTTTGCTGCCTCATGGTCCATTGGGGAAACTGAGGCATGGGGTTTTGTGCTTTGTCTGGTGACTACAGCCTCTGAGTCAGAGTGTGTATATATATATATATATATATATATATATTTTAATTTATTTATTATGTATATAGTGTTCTGGGCACCAGATCTCATTACAGATGGGTGTGAATCATCAGTGGTTGCTGGGAATTGAACTCAGGGCCTCTGGAACAGCAGTCAGTTCTCTTAACCTCGGAGCCATCTCTCCAGCCCCAGAGTGTATATTTTATGCCCTTTCAGGTGGGGTCCTGATTAGCCACTGTGTCTCCACAGCTGAGGCGATTGGTGCTCCCCAGGTCTCTAGCATCCTGTGGGAGCTCTTCGTGGAGAACAGGGCAGCTATTGAGGGGGAGACTCTCAATGAGTGAGTCTGTCCCGAGTCACCCAGCTGGACTGTTCCTGGCACGGGGCTATGGGTGGCGTGCTGGTCAGTGCTGGGTGGGCTGGGCTATAGGTCGATAAGATGGAGAGCCCAGACCTCTAGTGAGGTCCCTGGGAAGGTGGGAGTACCAGGGCAGCCTGGGTGTGCCTGCCAGTTTCCAGGCTGGAAAATTGAGCCCTGAACCACCCTGCCAGGCCGCACGAGACACAGGAATGTCCTCAACAGCAAGCCACTGGGAGTCTCTTCCTGGACCTGTTGTCAACTCCGGAAACAGTCGCTGTACAGGGTCATAGCCCAGAATGCTTTGTTTGGGAAGGAAGGGAGGTTGAGGTAGCAGGTACTGTAGTCATGGGGTCCTAATGCCTGCTCTCTCCCGTGTACTTGTGTGGCAGTGCAGTGGGGGGAGGGGAGAACCAGGGTGTCAGGCATAAAGGGACTATAAGCCTATTTGGCTTCTCACTGGCCCTCCCATGGGTGCTGGGATTACCTGTGTAGAGATTACCTTTGGCAGGACTCAGAGAGGTCTCACATTCTGTGGCAGGAACTGGGAGCAGGGTCCTCTAGTCTCCCAGTGGCTGGGGAGGTTCAGTCTGTTTTCCCTGACCCCTGGGTGGAGCTTGGCCACCGCCTTCCATCCTCACAGGAGAAAATGGAAGGATTACTTAAGGCAACTTACAGACCCTAGAAACAAAATAAAAACCGAAAAGTCATCATTTTTAAACAGGGAGGTGCCCTAAAACCCGCCGTGTGATGGGTGGGTTGTGCACAGTGCTAAATTGAATCAAATTAAGAAAAATACTTTCCAAACACAAATAAAATATCTGTTTAATTAGCCTATAAAGCGGAAATTAAAAGTAATATTTTGCAGTGGAGTAATTACTGTCTAACTGAAAGCAATGTGTTTCAGAGGTAACAGGACCAGTAGCTGGGGCTTCTGAATTAAATCCTGAACCTGGGCCCAGGGACCCTAGGGGCTTGAGCTCCTGGACACAGTGCACTGCTCGGGTGGGTGGGAAAGGAAGTCTGGCTGTGGTGGAGAGGGTCCTGACATTTCCTCCGGGCTCACCCTCTGTGCTGAGCTGCTTATAGCTAAAGGAAGTTCAAGCAAGCAGGGTTTGCTGGTGGCTGCTTGAGGGGGCAGGGCAGGGGAATCTGGTGGCCTGCTGCAAGGCCTTTGTCTGGTCTGAGGGCCTTGCAGGGAACAGCAGGCATGTGTGGGGTGGGGCGGGGAGCCCCCTCTCCAGAGCCCTGACTGAACTATAGAAAGCCGGTCTCTGCTCAGTCAACTCTAGTCTCCCAGCTAGTCCCCAAAATAAGGAGGTCTTGGGTCTCTTCGGAGTGGGCTGTGTGGTTCCGAATGACCCAGCTGCACGACACAGTGGTTCTGCTTTTTGTGGACCTCAGTGCTGTGTGTTGTGATTCCCACCGACCCCTGCAGTTTAGCATGTTCGAAGAGCTTGTCCCCCATCAGTCTGACACTCTCTTGTGGGATCAGGGCTGGAAAGGTGGCCCTGGCTTTTAGCTGGGCCCAACTCTCAGTTTCTCCCCCAAGGGCTGGGATGGTGTGGGGACCAAAACGCTGACTTGGCTGCTTGTCCCCTTTCCGGGTCTTGGCCAAGGGTTCCGGCCCACTAGGGGCTTGCGCAGCAAGGCCTGGGGTGCAGGGCATCTGTTGGAAACAAGGTGTCTTCTCTGAGATGCCTGGTGCTGACTGCATAGCTGAGCAGTGGAGACCCGAGCAGGATGGTCCATCCCGTTTCCACCTCTGGTCACCCCCAGTGACAGGATGGACCTCCTCTGCCCCGAGCAGCCAGACTTTCCCTCCTGCTCTCTGCATCACTGTGTTGGGGGGCCAGGGTACCCTCTTCTCTCAGTCCTGTCCTTCAGCTTTCATTCCTGTTTCCTGCTGTGGGGGGAAAGGGGGGTCATTTCAGAGGCTGTGGCCCCTGAGACAGGCAGAGGCTCCAGGCCTGTTCAGAGGGCCCAGAACAAAGGGTAGCTGGGCCTGGATTCTAAGCTGGAGCTAGGGCTGGGCGGCCTCTTTCAAGCTGAGCTAATGGCTGCAACAGGCCACACTTCCTTCCCTCTGCAGCCTCCTGCTGAGTGGAAAATTAGTGCTTGAGAGCCAGACTGGAAACAGGCCTGGCCACCCTCGGCCTGGGGCTGGGTTGTTGGCTGGGATCACCCCACCCCTATCCCCCACCCTCGGTTCATCTCTGGAGGCCTCTCTTGCCCCTGCAGGGCTCCCTGTGTAGTCCATCCTGATGAATTCCAGGGGCATCAGCTAATGGGGACTTGGTCTGCCAGGCACTTCTCGGCCTGGAAACTGTCCAGAATTTATGGACTCGCAGCTGGCATGATGCTGGGCCTGGCAGGGGTCACCCTTTATTTGCCTTGGGCTCTGGGTGGAAATGGGGTCAAGGAAGAAAGATCTTAGTCATGATAGTCCCCTTGCTTCTCACTCATTGGCTGTCTTGGCCACAGCCTTCAGTACTTTGAACCTCCTAGGCATTGTGGGCTCAGGTGACGAGCCCCTGGGCACACTCAGGGAACATGCGTTTCTGGGATAAATGAGACACTTTGGTGGAGTGGCTGACCTCAGCCCTCTCATCTGAGAAATGGGTATATCTGGGGAGGCTGTGGTGACATCTGTATTGGAGTCAGGTTTTGCAAGGAAACCCTTGGGGCCTGGGGTCTATGTGGCCAACTTAGTGTAAGGAACTGCCTGAAAATGGGCAGAAGGAGGCCAAAGCTGGAGCTGATGGAGTGGACCACGGAGAAATGATCCCAGGCTCTGATCACGGTGACATCTGTAGGCAGGCTAATGTTTGTTGAAGGGGCTATAATGCTTGGAGCTGGCCCAAGAGACCAAGGAAATTAGCTCAGGATAGTGTTTCACCTCTAGTGAGGTGACTCTGAGACCAGTCCCTCCCCAGTCTCTCTGTGGGAGGAGTGCCCCCACAGAAGGTGGCGTGTCTCTTCTGGGAGGTATTGCCTCCTCTGGGTGGGGTTCTTATCCTCCTGACTTACAGCCTGCTTGAGATCCCTGGGCACCCCTAGCTCGGGGCAGTGAACGATGCTGTCCGCAGCTGCTATCAGGGCAGGGATGGCCACCTTCACTCTGCAGACTGCCAAGTGACCCATCCACAGTAGTACCATATTTCCTTGTGCTCCTAGGTACTCCCAAGGCCGGTTAGAGACTGCAAAGACAGGGATAGGGTCTAAGCCCCTGCTCCAGAGAGATCGCGGGAAGGGAACCCTGGAAGCCTTCTCGCTAGTCTCCTGCCAGGCCTTGGACCGGTGCCTTTACCCACAAGCTGGTTGTCAGGGAGCTACAAACACATCTTATGAGTCGTGAACCAGCATGGTTAATGATGGTGAGGCGGTGGGTTGGCTGTCGGGGGCACAGGGAACCTCCTATTAACTCTGATAATTACCTTCCTGCTGGGCTCATGCAGATGAAATAGTTTGGGCCATAATAATGTTATGGATGGTGTTGCACTGGCTCCAGCGTGAGCTAGAGTGGTGGGCTCCCTGTGTACCTGGATGCCAACTGTTGTTCCTTGCTGTCCCCAGGACCCTTGCCTCTCTACCCTGCTTCTTGACAAGCTCCCAGTGTCTGGCGTTCAGCCAGCGTGCCGCCCTGACTCTGAGAGCCGCTGTGACGTGTGCACCACACACCTACACCAGCTCACTCGGGAAGCCCTGCGCCTGTTACAGACCCCCACCAGCCACGAGGACCCTGATGCTTCCCGAGGAGGACTTGTGGCTCCCAGCCCTAGGGACCCACCTGGACCAGTGGGTGTTACAGGGAGGCAGCCCCCTGTGGGACCTGACAGGAGGAAGGCAACAGTTTGGCCACCCGGCCCCAGCGTCCAGGTGTCCGTGGCACCAGCAGGCCTTGGCGGAGCACTGAGCACAGTCACCATCCAGGCCCAGCAGTGCCTTGAGGGTGTGTGGAGCCTCTCAAGGGTCAACAGCTTCTTGCCGCCGACCTGCCTGGTGAGTGCTCTGGGTATGTGGGCTGCTGGATCCCAGCTGACTTCCTTTTGGGCTCCTGACCACATCTGGGTGCTGTGTAGCATGGTGTTGGCAGTGCAAACCCAGGAAAATCGGGGATACCTTTGGCTAGCTTGTTTCTCAGATCATCTGTGATGCTGTAGGCTGATGGAGGAACCCAAGGTCTCCTGGGATGGCCCTCATCTGCTCATCTGGGCTTGCGTTTAGAGAGAGCGTCTTACCTTTGGGGAGCTGCCATGCAGGCTGTCCTCAGGGCCATAAATCGGGGCCATAGATGGGGTGCTATGGCCATGGACGGATGGCTGAGCCTGGAGTACACAGTGAGGCCCACAGTTGCTGGTACTGATGTTTATAAGTCGAAGGATGTCCTCCAAGCCTCCCCTCCTACGAGGGAGCCCTGGGAGGGTCTGGATCTCCTTAATCCAGACCTAAAGACCATGACCACGAGTGGTTGTCTGGGGCATTGCCTGCACAGGTGCTTCTCATTGTCTTTCCTAGAGTCTTCCCAACATTGCATGTGCCCAGCTTTCTACCTGGTTCAAGAAATCCAAGGGTGGAAGTCAAGAGAGCTGTGCTGTTGGCCTTGAGGTGCCCTGGGGTGCTGGAAGATGGGGTTCAGATTTAGGGAGTATAAGAGGTTATCTCTGGGCCTTGGGGAGGGCTGGCACCACAAGGGCACAGCCAGCACTTTACATGAGCCCTGCTTGACTTAGCTTCTCCAGGAGCACCATGCTGAGGGCACAGCCACCTGCCCCTTGAGGACTTAGTCTGAGGGCCCTCAGTGCCTACCAGGGAGGGCAGTGTACTTTGTACTGTTTGTCTGAGTTCCCCTGGTGACCATAGTGGGAGGGATTCTCTGGGAAGAGAAGGTAGAAATAGTTCTACCAGGAATGAGGTACTGGTAGCTTATGGGGAAGGGGGGCAGGGGCAAGCTGTTGTGGATCGTGTATAAATTGCTACACGGAAAAGCCCCCCCTCCCCCAGTTGCTCCCTGGAGCCCTGATTACAGAGGATCTGTGGGTGTTTCCAAGGAGTCGTGCTTCCATGGTAGAGTTTCAGGTATGCATTCCAGGCAAATGACAGCCAACCATGCAGGTCTGGGAAGTTTGCAAAGTCCCTGGTGTGGGCTGGTAGGCTCTTACCTTGGTCTGTGTCCAGTGGTATTTCAAGGAGATGGGCCGAGGTGCAGAGGGACCACAGAGCCACTTGACAATGTTTATACAAGCTCCACGTAAGGAAGGTTCCTCCCGTTTTCTGACTGTAGGCGTCTCTGAGGTAGGTAAAACTTGTTGGCTAGACTTGCTCTTGGATGTGGTGTGTGCTGAGAATTCTGCCTCAAGCTGGAGCTGGTCCCTGGGGTTTGTTTAGGGGCTGATCTTTTGAGGCGGTCTATCCATCTTAGCATAGTGAAGGGAGGCCGGTTGTTCTGTCTTCCTGAGGCTTTGACCCAACAGCTGGGCTGCCTGAGGAATGGGGAACAGAACCCAGGTGTAGGCTACAGATGCTACTGACTCTTCAGGTGAATTAATTAATTCCTAGAGGAGGTGGCATTGAACTGGACCCCAAAGGAGGCCTCAGGTGATATGCTCAGACCTAAGAAACTGGTCTGAAGGGGTTTGAGTGGCCCCACAGATTGGCTGGTCATAGCCCTTATGCTTTGGTGTGGTGATGAGGGCTGGGGAGGATGCTGGGAGGGTCATTGGCCTCTAGTTAAGTAAGCCTGACTGTGGCCTGCTTGTCATAAAATGTGGGCATTTAAGGCTCTCACTCTTCATTCCATGTGCACATTGATTGTGTTTGGGAAGGTGGGAATGGATTTATAATTAGAGAACAGTCCTGACAATCAATAGGGAGATTATTAGAACCATAAATAGGACTTTAGGCTGCAGATGAGGCAATGTCCCCTGAAGCAGGGCATCAATCGCCGATGATCAAGTACCGCTTGGGCACTCTGGTATTAAACACTTCTAGAGAGATGCGTTGTGAGTTTGTTACAGATGGTCAGCGGTCTGATAGGGCTGCCTAGGTAGATTGGTTCCCACCAGTGGGAAAGGCAGCCTAGCTTCTGTCATACTGGGATGAGGAGTGGAGGGCTAGGTCTGGGTTCCATGGGCGCTTTCATCTTGGCTGAGGTCAGCAGTAGAGGCTGGGGAAAGTGGTTGGCTCTGGCTGGACAGTTGGTCCTTAGAGGGGATGGTATGACCTCTATCTTCATGGACTCCTGAAACCACAGGCAAGGGCTGGACCATTTTAGATGCTGTGGCTGAGAGCTACCCTGGTCCCTCCACTTGGGTGTTACTGTGGTACAGCTGCCCTCACAGCCCTGAGTTCCAGTGCAGCCAGAAGCTATTGGCCTGCATAGCTCTAACCCATGCCACAGCCACATCTCATTTGGGTTTTGAGCAGCCATGCCAGGCTGTCCTCAGGGCACAGCTCAGGTGACATAAGCCTGCCCCATAGCTGGGTGACAGAGCCTGGAGTACACAGTGAGGCACTGACGTTTATAGGCTGAAGGATGTCCTCCAAACCTCCCCTCCCACTAGGGAGCCCTGTGTGAACCTGGCTCCCCTTAACCCTTGATCAAAGAGGGTCCCTTTCCTGACCATTTTACCGGTGGAGCTTCCAGCCATTGCTGTGCAGTTCCCGGGGCACTATTCCTACTAGTCTTTCTAGACTGGAGGTTCTCAATCTGTGAGTCGTGACCCCTTTGGGGTGGAAGGACCATTTCACAGGGGTCTCCTAAGACCATCCTGCATATCAGATATTTACATCATGATTCAAAACAGTAGCAAAATTACATTTATGAAGTAGCAACTAAAATAATTTTATGGTTGGGGGTCACCACAACATGAGAAACTGTGAAGGTCACTATGTTAGGAAGGTTGAGGACCACCGCCCTAGACTGTCGGGTGGAGACACCAGTTCTGTAGCAGATGTGGGGCACCTGTGCGTGTGGTTCCCCGGTGCCAGCCATGTGGCATGCCCCACAATCAGAAGCCCTCATGGGGGTCAATAAACCTGTTGTCCTCTTGAAGCAAAAGCAGCAGAATAGGACTTACCTCCTGATCCCATAGTTAGATAGAGATGGTACAGTTGACATCAGAGGGAGGCCTCAAGGAGCCAGGGTTCCCCATTGCGTGGTGGTTGCATAGCACCGTTCTGGGGGTGCCTACTTGCCTGCCACTGCCAGCTGTGCAGGGTGCCTGCTGCCTGCCATTCATAGAGACCTTAGGTGGATATTGGAGGGTGGCAGAGCTCCAGCTGGGCCTGACCCTCTACTGACTCTTCCTAGTGTTGCCGACACCCTGTGTAGGCCTTATTTTACCTACCCATGTAGTGGGGGTTGACAGGATGGCCTCCTCTTCCATGTGAAACCCCAGTAAAGCTGCTTCTTTGGTAGGGGTGGGGACAATGTGCCTTGAAAGTGTAGGACTTTGCACCTTGTTGCCAGGCCCTGAGGCTCTGGATGGTGAGATCAGAGGAGGGAGCCGCAAAGGTCCTACTAAAGATCTCACATTCTCTGCAGCACACTACTCCCCCCCCGTTTTATATACTTGCCTCAAGTGTAGCCTGGGCCTCCAGGTTGCTTCTCCGTCCCCTCACAGTACCTCAGCGCCTGGTAGGGTATTATGGGGGGAGGGAGTCCTAGAGGGCACTGTCCTTCACAGGCCAGAACCTTGTAGATGCAGAGGTCAGCCCCAGAGGGCTGCTGACGTGGGCTTAGTCTGTGTTTCTTAAACTAGCCCAGTGTTCTATAAAGGTTGGCTGACATTGGGTGACCGTTTAGGTAGGTTCTGCAATGTCTCACCTCTTGTGTGGGTACAGGTGGAGTCAGGGCTCTGCTAGCTGTCCCTTGGCCAGTGCTGGCCTCATGCTCTCCTCTCTCCACGCTTTTCCTTTCGTTGCTGCTGTGTGCCTCCATCACACTTTCTGTTTGGCCGTCCGCCCACCTCCTCCCCATGTTGTGGTCCCCTCCTCCTGCCCACACCACCGCTGCTCTGCACTCGCTTTGGGACGGCTTCTTTTGGCATGTCCGGGCTCTGCTTCTGGCAGGAGTTGGCAGTGGCTGTCCCGATGGACAGAGCCGTGTCATGGCAGCTGGTGGGACGGTGGAGCCAAGTCACGTGCGGGACTCCTGAGACAGGTCAGTGTGGGGAGGACCAGCGGTACAGGTGGGTCAGCCTGTAAAGACCCTGGTGCCTTGGGAGATGCCCCAGGGTGGCTGGGCTTGTGGGAGTGGGTAGAAGGGCTGTGTGGGGTATGGGTCAGCCATTCTGGCCCCTGGACCCCAGCGCTGCCATCACAGAGTGCCGAGCTAACTGTAGGTACTGGGGGGCCATGGGTTGGATACCCCTTCTCCCCCAGCCTGTCCAGGGTTCCTGGCCCTAGGCTCTGGCTGCTGTACCCAGTAGATGCTCAGCCAAATCCAGCTCTGCTCCGAAGGGCTCAGACCGCAGCTCTCAGCCTTGCAGCTTAAACATTTTTATGCTTTCCTGTGCCACTCTCCCAGCTAAGCAACTCAGTCTTTTGTAGGAAAACACATTAAGTGTGGGCGTGCCTTGGAGAAGAAGGGGGCTGGCCAGGCTGGGTTCTGAGGCATGTTTAGAGTGCAGTCCTATACACCTATACACCTATGGTCACGTGACTGATAAGGTGTCCAGTGCAGTGCCCTTTTCTGCCTTTGACCTTTCCTTCTTGCAGGGGTAGTGGATACTGCTGGGACTGAGAGGGTGCTGGGCTTGAGCTGGCTGAAGGCTTGGCCTGGGCTCTGTACTTTTATAGGCAGAGAGAAAGAGTCTGTTCCTTCTTCTGGGGGGGGTTAGAAGCTGGGGTTCTTCAGGAGCTGAGTAGCTGAGGCCTTTCCTGTGAGGAGGGTAACTGCCCCATGTTAGTGCTGTCAGTGGCTTTTTCTACAGAGCTACCGCATCTCAGGGACTGCATCCTTTGAGAGACCTTAGGAAAACTGAGTTTAGCCCAAGGTCTCCCGACTAGGCCTGTGCCCTCTCAGCCTGGGGATCCCAGGATCTGTCAGCTGGGGTACAGGCCATTTTGTTTGGGATGTTGACCTCCCTGCTCAGGCTGAGTAGAAAGGATATATTGGAGGGTGAGGGGCCTGGAGTTTTCAGGAAGAGACCACTGCCTGTCCTGCTCGGCTAGGGCTTGGGTCGCCTCCACCCCCAGAGCCTGAGGGACAGGTAAACGTCATGTGGAAGCTGTCTTGGGAGCATTTAATTACATCTATGCTCCGTGACGAGACCTCTCCCTTTCTAGAATTTATTTTAGCTAATTAGTTGGAAATGCCAGAGTTGTATTTCAGACAGTGGAGTGTCATACGTTATCACATGGGGGACAATTAGCTCTCATGCCAAATATTTATTGTGGTGTCTTGTATAATTGTACCTCTGGGTGATCCCAGATGGCCCAGGGATGTAGGGCAAAGGTCTGTCTACCTGACCTCTGTGGTCATTACAGGTCATGAGGGCTGCAGAGTCTGTCCCTGATGGGGTCTGCCTTTTCCTCGGTGGCTGAGACAGACCTGTCACGTACCCTGATGGAAGATGGGTCACTGTAGATTTTTTTGGAGACTAAGCCTCTCTTGCAGGGTCCCAGTCTCCTGGCTGTGATTTTTCCAGTCACACAGGCAGGATCTTGCAAGTGTGCGGGTAGAATCAAGGGGTGAGTGAGAGTATCAGCCTGGGGCAGTGTCCCTCTGTCACCTGCTTGTTCCTCACGTGGATTTCTCCTTCCTCCAGGCTGAGGCAGCTGTGGCTGCTGTTGCAGTGGCCGACACAGTCCGAGACTGCCCCCCAGCAGCAGGCCCTGATGGTATGTCTAAGGCGTGGGGCCGAGGGGCAGCATGCACTTCAGCCTTGGTTACTCCAGCCCCAGGCCCCTCACCAGGGGGTTCCACGGGCCCATCTGCTGCTGCCTCTTTCTTTATAAGGTATGTCCTCTGGGGTCACACAGGCTGCAGCATGTTGGGGAATGAAGGCCCTGAGTTCTTGGTCCCTGGTGGCTTGTGGTGTATTCTTGGGAGAACTGTGGCTCAGTCAGTCAAAGAGGGGAGGCTGTGAGACCCATCATACTGAGCAGCTCAGCTGAGGGCCTGGCTGGCCTCCCGGGACACCTTTCAGAGCTCTGACAGGGCTGTGACTTGACTCCTCCCCTCCAGGATGCCTAGCTTGAGGGTGTGAGGTAGCATGGTGGTCTGACCAGAGGGAACGGGTGTACTTCAATGTGGGAGGTGGGAACAGAGCCCCCTCCCCAGCTTGGGCAGTGGATCTGTAGGGGAACAGTCCTCTGGCCCAAGGCAGAGCCTTTGGCTCTGTAGACCCAAGGCTGGAGACCTGCTCTCATCCAGCAGCCTGAGGAACGGGGATTACAGGATGTAATCGCCATAATGAGAGGTAATGGCAGCCAGCTGGGGGTCACTGTCCCATTAACAGCCCACATGGGCGCTGATAAGCTTGTCTGTATCATGCTGGGCAGTGTGCAGAGGATGTCTTATCAGCCCTGGTCCGGGGGGACTGCAGGGCCTGATGGGGGGCGTGACGGGGCATGTGATTAGGGCCTTGTCGGTGCTGGCTGATGAGGGCTGTTGTGCCGTGCTGCTGTACCTCCTGTGACTGATGTGGCCTCAGTCGCCACCCCAATTAGGTGCAGAGAACCTGCCTAGGACCTTCCAGATGGGGACATGTATGAGTCCTTTTCAGCCTGCTTGGCAGCCTCCATGTAACAGCAGCAGACAGGATGGTGTCTAGGAGGCTGGGCACAAGGGGCGGATAGCTGTCTGTCCTAATCCTGCTTAGTTCTGACTTCAAGGACATTTGCCTTGAGGATTTGGTGGTGTTTGGGGCAGCTACTCTCCTGGCATGGTACTTGGTAGGAGGTTTAGAAAGGCTCAGATCTTTTGAGAAGAGTTTATGTGGCCGTCGGGCTGGGCAGTGGCCAGCACCCTGATTCTGAGGCCCCTGGCGCCTGAGGAGGGTCTTGACCCCGAGAGTGTGGTGTTTGTGGCCCTCTCCCACGGGACTCATTGGCTGCCCTGCCCGGCAGCAGGTGCTGGCTGCCTTTGGTCTCAACTCAGGCTACACAGGCTCCTCTGCCTGAGCAACACCCTGACCTTGGAAAGTTTCCATAGAAACAAAGAAACAAGTGGATCTGGGTGGGGGCTGGTGGCAGGTTTTCCAAGGCGGGGCGGGGGTGGGGAGCAGTACTGGCTTCCATTACTTTCAGGTTATAAGTCACCCTGTATCTCGGTAGCTTCCTGACCTATTGAGGCCAGGTTAAAGGTAGGTGTCCCAGTAGGGCTGAGATTGCTGGTGGGAGGCTCAACCCAATGAGCTATGAAACTGTGCAACCACTGCCTGGCATTGTGGACAAAGAGGAGGCACTTGTGGCATTGTAGAAGGGCTTGCCCAGAGTGCACCAGGAGGCAGTAGAACTTTGGCCTCACCCCACGGCCCTTGGCTCTTCTTGAGTAGATGCTGTTCCTACCTCCATCCTCTGAACCTGGATGGGTAGAGTGATCCTTGCCCATCCCTGACCTTGGGAGGTTTGCATGATGGGAGAGGGGATGAGTCTTGAGTCTTTGAAGGTGTCCTTGGATGGAGGCTTGATCAGAGCGTTGCCCTCGTGGGCTGGGGGTGGAGGGGCTTCAGGGCCTGAGGAGGAGTCCACCGGGTGCATCTCTGCTGTGCACACGATGGGGTGGGCTCAATAGTTTAGGTTCTCCAATCTCATAGTCCTGGGGTGAGTCTGAGCTGCCCAGGCTGAACGACCAGCTCAAACTTAACTCAGTCACCTCTGTCCCAAGGGGACCTGAGAACCCAGGCGGGTAGAGTGACATCCCCTCAGCTGGACCTGAGTGCTTAAGCCCTGAGTGGATATATGTACCTGGTTAAGAAATTTGAGGCCACACTCTGTGGGGGCTGCCATGACCTTGACACCCATGTTCTGAACATTCTAATTGCTCTGCATCCTGCAGCCTCCCCTCTCTGTGATGCTCTCATTAGCCCTGATCCTTCTGCCCTTGGTAAAGATGGGTTACCTCTGGTACCCAGAATCTAGATATCTCAGGAACCTCTGCTGGGGGAGGCATCCTTCAGGTGGTTGTGGGGCAGAGATTTCTTTCTGGTACTCAAAAGAGCTTCCTGGCCTCTGTGGGGCCCCAAGTGTCTTTCTGAACATATGTTTGGGCCTAACTGGCAGAGGTGTAGAGGCCCCAAGCTGGGTCTGGGCTACCAGGAGGAAGGATTTGACAGCCTAGTCTCTTGCTTGCTCCAGCCTCCCTTATAAAGCCCTCAGGTGGCCGTGGCCCAGGGGAGCCATAAGTGGCAGCTCCCCTCCAGTCAGGCCTTCAGTCCCCTTAACTGTCTTGTAGGACCCACCAAGGAGCTCACAGTGAGTACTTTAGGTCCCCATGAGGCCAGTCATGCAGATGGCAGGTCCACTGTGGTGAAGGAGCCTTGATGTGTGGCCTCGCCATACCTACCAGCCTCTCAGCTTAGGGGAAGCGTTGTGTTGGCAGATGCTGACCGCTCCAAGGGAACAGGCTGCCTTTAGATGCTCAGTGTCAAGTCCACCTGCCTCTGAAGTACCTTCCTCTTTGGAAGAGGTACATTTTCTTTATGAAAAGGGGGAAAATATTTTTATTTCTGTTCTCACGAATCAGTAACCAGAGAGTTGATGGATCTGGGGTTGTTGTTCAGGCTGATATTCACAGACTGGGTCATTGGTGCCCTCATTCAGGTGTGCGCCAGGCTTCCCATGAGGTTGGGCTTGGCTTGGCTGATGTCCCTGTAGACATCAAGCAGGAGTGGTTCTGTAGGGCTGGTGTCTTCCTTAGGGTGTCAGGACAGGTTTTCTGGAGGTGGTGTCCCTGAGGGTGAGAGGGCTGTTTGGAAGCTCCTGACTGCTCAGACTTGCCCCCTCTTCCCTGTATGTCCTGCTGCTCCAGGACTGCCACTTTCACACAGTGTGGTGGCCTTGACGGTCCTGGGTATGGCACGCTATCTTTTCTTTGCCTTGCTGAGGCCTGTGTTTCCTGTGTCCCTGCTGCTCAAAACCAAACTGGGGTCCTCAGGGGCTGCCTGGCCTCTGGGACTAAAGCCAGAGCCTTGCAGTCTTGGGAGGTTTCTGGGACTTTGTCTCATCTTTGCCAGAGAGAAGCTTCGTGAATGCTGGTGACTCGGCCTGCTGCAGCAGCTGCTGGCTCCCAAACCCCCTGCAAGTCAGGTCAGACCAGGGTGCTGGCCTCGTACAGGAGGTAGCTGGATTGGCTGACGCCAGTGCTGTGGTCCCTGGCTCCCTAGAGCACTACCCAGGGCAGGCTTGTCTATGGTCCCAGTGGGCCACCCAGCAAAGCCAGATTTGCTCTTCACCTCCATCTTGCTCCAGCCTTCTGTCCTCCACCCCAGGCCTTCTCCAGTAGTCTTGGTTTTCCGCTGGCTTCCACACACCTTGAGGAGGTGCCCCTCCCCCACAGGCATCTTTAAAAGATGTCCTCGGCCCTGCCTGACCTGTGGAGGGGCCAGACACAGCTGTAAAGAGCTGGCTCAGAGTAGGTGTGCCCTGGTCTCTGCTATCTGCTCAACAGTGTGGTCACCTTGAGACCGAATACTTGGCAGCCCCCATGTATTGTCTTCTCCCCAAATTCTAGGAGCAGGTGTTCTCTGCACCCTCCTACAGCCAAGAAAGCTACTCTAGGAAGCCTGCTTGTCCTGCCTGCCCAGCTGCGATGGCATAGCTCTTCCATTAGCTCCTAGCATTGGGCAGTACCAGGTAAGGGGCTTATGACAGTCCTGCCCTGATTGTACCTGGAGATAACAGGGCTTTCTGAGGCAGGAAGGAGGCTTTTCCTCAGGAGGCCGCTGGGGTGGAATCTGGAGTGGCCCCAGATAGGGGGAGGGAGGCAAAGAAAGCCCCTGAGGGATGCCAGAACAGTATGGCTCTGTCCGCTGTGGCCCTTCTCAGGCCCTGCCCGTGTTCTTTGACCCACATGGGAGTGCAGTTTGGGTTTTAGCTCAGGGATCCTTCTTGCCTTGGCCTTTCATTTTTCAGTGTACACAGTCTGGTAGGTGACAGCGTGAGCACCGCGTGCCCACATTTGGCTGCGTGTTCCTTCTGTGAAGGTGCTGCGAAACTGACAAACACTTCCTTGCAAGGCTCATTTGAGCTTTGCAAACACACGGGCTCAGGCAGGTACTAGGCAAATGCTTAAGGCGCGGTGTGAGGTTTGAGTTTGCACCTCAGGGTGCAGGTGCCACCACTGCCAGAGAACCCAGGTTCTGGGGCGCAGGACTCTTCCTGGGCAGGAGACCTCCACTCCCTACTATGCCCTGTCTGCTGAACGGGGTACCACTGCGGCTCTGTTAAGGGCTCCGCCATGCATCGTAGATTACTTTTATTTTCTGTGATGACACCGCACTAGGAAGAAGCTGTCCCTGGGGCCTCCTAAAAGACAACTCCTATTAAAGATGAGAGGAGTTACCAGAGTACCAGCAGCGTAGTGGGAGGTGCCGAGGAGGGCCCCAGGCTCTGGGCTCTTGCATGTTGGATCCTTCTGAAGAGGACAGAATGGACCTGGGAGGCCTACAGGGATGGGGAGAAGGAGCTGGGGCATTTGGGGATGTGGGGGAGAGGTGGACCTGGTTGGATAACTTCTCATCCATGAATCTTTCACCTGGCCCCAACCCGGGTCTCCTCCTTTGGAAAATGGTGACAGGCAGAGAGAATGACCCCGCCAGGGTCACCATGGTGTGAATTCACAGTGGTGATGTTCTTGGGCCAGGGTCACCATGGTGTGAATTCACAGTGGTGATGTTCTTGGGTCCCTCTTCCAGAGGTGTGGGGCAGGGCCCTGTAGCTCTCATGAGCTCAGATGTGGTAGAAGCCCGAGACTTTGCAGGGGAGGGTGTTGGAGGGCAGTGGGGACAACTGTTCCAGGGGTCTGGGGCTGCAGGGAAACCCACCCCAGGACAGAGACCCGACCTTTGAGATGTATCCCTGGAATACGGTCAGCTTGAAGAAAGCGGTTAGGAATGGACACTATGACATCAGGGCTCGCCCAGGGCAGAATGCAGTCCTGTGTGGACATGGACCATCTGCCACCTGTCCTGCCACTCAGAAAAACGGAGTTCAGGTCTTGCAGCCTTAAGAATTTCTGGCTGTTTTCTCAGAGCGATTACCCATATGGCTGATGAGGTCTGAGAGTGGGGTGGCCTGGTGTAGACAGACACAGTGACTCTGTGACGGGGTAACTGTTGGGTACTCTGAGCCCCTGCCTCTCCTCCCCAGGGCTGCCCAGAAACTCAGCCTGGCCTCCAAGCGCAAGAAGCATCAACCACCACCCGCGCCCACCGCTCGTGGCACGTCTACCTACCCTACGGACTTCAGTGGCACACTGCAGCTGTGGCCTCCCCCAGTGCCCCCCTGTCTGCTCAGGGCTGCCTCCAAGGCCAAGGAAAACCCCAGCAACTTCGGAAAGGTAGATCCTCCCTGAGGCCGGATGGCCTGGGTGTGGGAGGCCAGGGCTATCTATTAAGATGTAGGAGATAGAGGGCCCCACCCTCTTCTCCAGTGCCACACTAGGACAGCTGATGGGGGAGCCTGAGCCCTGGGAAGCAATGCCCCAAAGGGCACAGGGAGTGTGGAGCTGGCGTGGGAGATGACGGGAAGGAGCTTGTCCCTCAGGTCCCAGGATAGCCATGCAGTGGGCATCTGGGCCTAGGATGGGAGCTGACCTGGAGAGCCTCATTCTTGCTTCGTCCCCACTGAATGCTGCCTTTAAGTGGAAGGGGTGGGACCCCTCAGCTTTTCTGAGTCAGGGTATCCAGGCAACTCAGCCAGATGGCTTCAGTTGGGGAAATGGGTGTGGAAAGGGTGAGAGCCCTGTGTGGTGATGGGACAAGCTGGTTGGCTTCAAACCTTCTTCTAAGAGTTCTGATTTGATTCCTATGATTGGTACCCTGTTTTGGGAGAAGTCCCTGTACCCCAGGCACAATGGAGGACCCCTGTGGCGGGACTGTGCAGATGCTTGGGTGAAGTGGGCCCTCCACCCTTAGGGTGGAGGGAACCAGACTCTATTGGGGGGAGGGGGTTCTGCCCTCCAGCACATACGTTTCGCTGAACCTCTGCCGCTCCAAGGGTAATGTCCCTACCACACATCCTGAGAGTTATGAGGTCCCTTCTTGATCATGCCCAGCAACCATCTCCTGACTTGGCACCAGCCCTGCCAGCTCACGCCCTGCACATGTGGTCAGCATTGGCTAGTGGGAGTAGACTCCTAAATAGGGACCAGAGAGGAAGCTGTGTGTTTGCAGGTCTTCCTTCCAGAAGGGAGGCCTCCTTCTGTGGCAGAGCCCAGAGGAAGGAAGCGCTCTCCAGACAGGGCTGCCCAGACAGGCAGCTGCAGCCTAGTGGGAGGGTCTGGGGCTCCTTCAGGCCCAGCTGATTCCACGGTGTACCCTTTTAGCATTGTGGGCAGCTTTCCTTGCCTCTGCCTCCTCCTCCTCTCAGAATGCTAATTGGTGGCTGGAAGCCAGGCCTTCTGGCTCCTCCCTTCCCCTGGGATGGGGACACACCCCATGTTTCCTCAAGGCAGTCTGCTGGAGGTGGCCTCTGTTGGGGTGGCATGTGGAAAATAGACTAGCCTGGGGTTGAGTGCAGACAGCATGTGGCATGGAAGCCACATACATATTCAGTGTGGCCAGTAGTGCTGTGGCCAGCCCAGGAATGTCGTAGAGTAGGCTCAGAAAGTTTCTCAATTCTGGATCGACTTCCAGCTGTGGGGATCTGAACCCGGCACCTTCTGCTCCTGGCCCCAGGCCACTGCCTTGCAGTGGTGGGGTTCGTTGGACAGCTTTACTCTCTGGGACCTGATGGGACCATTCTGTGAAGGTCTGTGTGTATACAGTTGTCTCGCTCCAGATTATGTGGACTGCGAACTGGGCAAAGGCAGCCTGTCTCTTTAAGGACAGTTACAGTTCTTAGAGACAGGTGACACCAGCCTCTGTGCCCTATTCTTTTGGGAGAAGGGGTGTCCCTGACCCCCACAACCTGTGCCTGCCAGTCCTTGACTGCCCCCACCTTTTACACTGGCAATATTTAGTAGATGAAGCTGGTGGTATCGGTACTGTCTGGTGGACCCAGGCCTGACTGACTTGAGCAGGCTCCTCTCTAACTGCCACAGCGTGAGGACAGACAGGTGGCTCCCACTGACCAGGCCGTCACTGTTCTGGCTGTGTAGGTACAGAGCTAGGCTAGACCTGGAGAAGAATGGCTGGGCCTAGCCTGTTTGTCCACCTGCTGTGGGGCTGATGGGATAAGGAGTTGTAAACTCCGTTCTGGACATGAAAGCTCACAATGGCAGCTGTTCTTTGCCGTCACTGTATTTTGGGAGCCTGCCAGGTCTCTGCCGCCTGAGGGAAGCCCGTCTTTCTGCTGACCCTGGATCACTCAGGGCTTTCCCCAGAGATGTCCTGGCCACCAGCCTGTTAACCAGCCCCTGTCCCCCGCACCTCTGTACCCCTCCTCGGCTCTAGGTGTTATTAGCGCTAATGTCATATCATCAGAAGTGCCTCCTGAAAGGCGTTTAATATTGCCACAGAAAAGAAGTTAGATCACATTCGGTGTCTGACATTAATGTGCTACTTAAGATAATTCATCATACCGTGGTATTAAAAAAGACATCTCTGGTGTTGGGTGCTGAGCGGCGCCCCTCCCCCTCCTCAGATTGGTCCACCTCTGGGGAGCTGGAAGCCCTGCTTTTATGTAAAATATGCTTCCCCTCCCCCCAGCTCCAGCGGCTTTGTGATATCTGCACATTTGGGGGGTGAGGATGCTCTTGTCTCCTGAGAGACCCTGTCATTTCCCTGAGGTAATGACAGGTTCTTTACAGCAGACAATGGACGGGGGCAGTGGGGGGCAGGCCGGACGAGGTGCCCTGCTCAATCCCCTCCCTGCCTGGAGACTCGGGATTAGTATCTGCTGAAGAGGCCTCAGGAGACATCAGAGCCAAATCGTAGCTTCTCCAGGCCTCTCCTCCCCACTAGGCACCCTCTCATATCTCCAGAACCCATTTGGTTCCTGAAGTAGTGAGGAGTTCACACTGGAAAAAAAAATTGCCAAAAATTACCTGGAAGTGCACATTTTCGCCTGCATTGCAGCAGCGTTTGGAAATGAAATCGTTTTGTTCCTGTCACTGGGGAATAAAAGAATCGATTCTTGCCTGATGGAGCCCAGGTTCTCAGTAGTACAATAGCCAAGTATTCCTCTGCTCCTCTCTCTCCGCAGAGGGTGGGACACTCCGCTCCACGGGAGGCTCTGCATACCAATGTGCCCCTTGTCCACTGGGAGGGAGCCTGTGGGGCTCACATAGACTGCCCCCCAAACCAATTATGTATCTGTCACTTACGATTAAATCCTTGAGAAATATTGGTTCTGAAATGAGTCTCTGGTAATTTGATTTACACCAATGTGGAGCCACAGATTTCATTGGAGAGTGAAGGGTGTGGCCTCCAGGAAAGGGGAACCCTAACTCAGGGTGGTTTTTGAGGAAATAGTGCCTGCTTGCCTCCCACCTGCCCCAACCTCTTTCCCTCCTCCCCATTGCTGCACCTGTGGGAGTATCCATTCTCCACACAGGTTTTGGGGTGCTGCAGCGCAGCTTCCTTTGGCATCCTCATATCTTCCATTTCGTTTTCATGGAGGGTCTTGGGGTCCGTTGTTCCAGACCCTCTGGACGCTGGCTGGCATGGTCACTAGGCACAATGGAAGCTCCTCAGTTTCTGCCGTGGCCCAGACCGACTGGTTGATAGCAGAGCTCCAGGAGCACAGGTCCACCCTTGCCCTCTCCTCTTCCACATACTTCCCCGCCTCAGTTTACCCAGATTGGGGCTTGTTAGGCATGATTTCAGAATTCCTACTTCTCAGACTGGATTCTCGTCCCATGTAATTTCCTCCATGTTTTGCCCATTCAAGTTTCTCCCTTCCATGAGCTTCTAGGGCCTGGCTTCCCGGGTTGTTTCAGGGCAGCGGCAGCAAGCCAGGAGATTTTCCCCACAGCTTCTTGGCGCTCTGAGGCCTTTCACCTTTCTGTGGGCTTGTTCATTTGTTTATCCCACAGATGCGCCCTCTGTCTTCCTGGTATGCCAAGTCCTTCCTTGAAGGACTTTGTCCTGAGGCTGGTGATGGTGCAGCCTCACCTTCAGGTCCCCTGAGGGAGAAATGCCTAGAGGGCCTAGACTTCCTGTCTCTGCTAACTGCCCTCTCCTTCCCAGCCTTGCCTCCGCTTTGCTGAGACCGGCTGTGCACCCTACCAACCTCACCCCACCCTGGGCTTCATTTTCTCTCTACCCTGCTGACCTCATATGGGATCTGCTCAGGCAGCATTCCTGTGGTATGGGCACCCATGCTGAGACCTGGTCTGCTGTCCTGACTCTTGCTTGATTCTCCTGCCCTGTAATTAGTAGCCAGCTGGGTGGAGGGCGGAGCTCAGATGCCTGCTTCTGCCAACCCCCAGGTAAAGGTTATGCTGCGCATCTGGCCAGCACAAGGAGTCCAACGCTCAGCTGAGTCCACATCCTACCTGAAGGTGGACCCTCGGAAGAAGCAGGTGACGCTCTATGACCCTGCCGCTGGGCCCCCAGGCTGTGCAGGCCTCCGCCACGCCCCCACAGCACCAGTCCCCAAGATGTTTGCTTTTGATGCCATCTTCCCCCAGGACTCAGAGCAGGTACAGTGGAGGGCTACTGGGTGTGCGATAGGATAAAATCTGTTCCTTTGCAGAGTGGGACCTTAGCTGCCTATTGGGCCTGCCAGGTCGGCCTCCCTAGCAGTCCTAGCCCAGGACATTGGTTCTCCAGGCCGAGTGTTGGGGAAACACTGAGCTCTTTAGGGCCCTTCTCAATGAAACTCTTTGAGCAGCTATGCCCTTCCCTGGAAACTAGGACCATGACTTCCTTATGCTTCCAACTTTCAATGCTGGGTCAGGTGCGCATGTGCCTAGCTAGGACGTCCTACCTGTGTTGTACGTGTCCCGTCTGCTGACTTATGTGTCCTGTACTTTCCATTTGAATGTGGGAGGGCCCTGTGTTCCTGGCCCTGTGTCTGTTAGTTCATCTGCCCTGTGGGGCCGTCTGCCTTCATGTGACCAGGACTAATGGGCCTTAGGTTTACAGATGTAGCAGAAGACATTGGCCACAGCCCTTAGGCTCTGGAACCTGGCTAATCCCCACTGGGTTCCTCTCCAGGCTGAGGTCTGCTCAGGGACCGTGGCTGACGTGCTCCAGTCTGTGGTTGGTGGAGCTGATGGCTGCATATTTTCCTTCGGCCACACGAGCCTTGGTAAGTGCTCTGTCACTCCTGTGCACCCGTGCTGCCTTCCAGCTGTCCCCAGCAGGCTTGCTGCTGCCGTCACTGAGCCTGGCCCTGGTTGAGGAAGAAGGTGGATGTAGGAGTGGGGGTCTCACAGCAAAGCTGGGGCAGGCAGAGCCGCAAGGCAGAGGCCTCAGAGAGTGGCTGGATGCGGTATCAAGGCCATCTGGGTTGGCCCTAGGACCCTGGGCACGGTTCTGAGCCTACAAGTATTCTTGAGGGCAGGTTGTGGAGAGTTAGCGGTGGTTCTCACAGGCCGATATCTCCCAGGCAAGTCGTATACCATGATTGGAAAGGACAGCTCACCCCAGAGCCTGGGCATCGTGCCCTGTGCTATCTCCTGGCTCTTCAGGCTCATTGATGAGCGCAAGGAAAGGATGGGCACACGCTTCTCCATCCGTGTGTCTGCTGTGGAAGTGTGCGGCCATGACCAGAGTCTGCGGGATCTGCTTGCTGAGGTGGCTTCAGGTAGCCTTCAGGACACCCAGTCTCCAGGCGTGTATCTGCGGGAAGACCCTGTGTGTGGGACACAGGTACACCAATGCTTTCTGCCTTTCTGGAACTATGGAGGAGGGAAGAGGGAGTACTATGCTTCGTCTCAAGCCACTAAATACATGTGTCCTCCACCTCTTCTCTCACAGCTCCAGAACCAGAATGAGCTGCGGGCACCCACAGCGGAGAAAGCAGCCTTCTACCTGGATGCGGCCTTGGCAGCCCGCAGCACTAGTCATGCCGGCTGCGGGGAGGACACCCGGCGCAGCTCCCACATGCTCTTCACGCTGCATGTGTACCAGTATCGTGTGGAGAAGTGTGGCCAAGGAGGAAGTAGGTGCATGGTGTTATGGGGCACTTCCACACAGTTGCCAGCCCACTGAGGGGGACCTTGTGGGCATCTCTGCCTGCATGGTTGGGTGCCCAGACCCCAGCACCTGCTTGTACTATTTTCAGTGTCTGGAGGTCGCAGCCGCCTGCACCTCATCGACCTGGGCAGCTGTGAGGCAGCACTCAGCAGAGGCGGGGAGGCTTCTGGAGGACCCCTGTGTTTGTCGCTGTCCGCTCTGGGCAGTGTCATCCTGGCCCTAGTCAATGGGGCCAAGCATGTGCCCTACAGGTGAGTATGGGAGCAGGCACAAGCAGGGTGACCTCTGGGGAACTGGATATTTTAATGTCTGGTATTTCTAGGGGCCTCAGTTCAGGGCCAGTAGTGTGTCCTGGAGCTTTGGGCACAGGGACAGGTACAAGGTTATAGGTGCAAGGGCACAGTGAGAGCTTTACGCATAGCTCCTATCCCCCAGCCTAGTGGTCTACGCCTCACCTGGCCTTCCACCTAGATGGCCCCTCACCCCAGCCTCTGAGCACCTCCTTGGCTTGTAGGGACCACAGACTCACCATGCTGCTGCGGGAGTCCCTGGCTACTACCAACTGCCGGACCACTATGATCGCACACATCTCCGACTCACCAGCCCACCACGCAGAGACCCTCAGCACTGTGCAGCTGGCTGCCCGCATCCACCGCCTGCGCAGGAAGAAGGGCAAGGTAAGCCCCAGCTCTTGCTCCTTCCTGAGGGCCCTCAGGCTCCCACATCCTCTATAGCCCCCACCTCTGGACGTCAGGAAGAGGAGGCAATCGGTGTGTTTATCTGTGGGTGGGTCTCTTATGCCTCCAGAGAAGAGCCCAGGCCCAAGTCCCTGGCGCACTGGGCAGGGATGGAACTGCTTACAATAGGGTTTATGTTGTAGGGGGACATGAACACCATCCCAGCAGGAGACTTCTGAGGAATGCTGGGTGTCCTGAGGTTACTGGCCTAGGTCTGAATGCTGCACTTGGTGCAGCATGGCCTTTTCTGCCTGAGCTCCCTCTCCACCCTGTGACATGGTCCTTGATCACCTCTCCAAGCTCCCCAGAAGGCCCCCTTACATTCTGTGCCCTGTAGTGTAATTCCTTGCTCAGCTGCTTCTGTCTCATAGAGTTCACACTCTTACGTTAAGAGGGCAGAGTCCAAGGAAGAGATGAGATGGGGACCAGAGCTGTGTGCAGACAGGGTGAGTCCACTCACAAGGGTCTGTCCTGCCCTCAGTATGCATCCAGCTCCTCAGGAGGGGAGAGCTCCTGCGAAGAGGGCCGGGTCCGCCGTCCCCCACACCTGCGACCCTTCCACCCACGCACCGTGGTCCTGGACACTGACCGCTCGGCTCCTGGCCTGTCTGGAGACCCCGACTACTCATCCAGCAGTGAGCAGTCCTGTGACACAGTCATCTATGTGGGTCCTGGCGGGGCAGCGCTGTCAGACCGTGAGCTCACCGACAATGAGGGCCCACCTGACTTTGTGCCCATCATCCCTGCGCTGAGCCGCCGCAGGCCCTCCGAGGGAGCCCGGGATGCTGACCACTTCCGCTGCAGTACATTTGCGGAGCTGCAGGAGCGTCTAGAGTGCATAGATGGCAGTGAGGGGTTCCCTGGTCTCCAGGGTGGCTCCGACGGAGCCCAAGCCAGCCCTGCCAGAGGAGGCAGGAAACCCTCGCCACCAGAGGCCACGTCCCCCAGGAAGGCTGTGGGCCCTCCTATGCTCACCAGTTCCCCTCGAAACAGCCCTGGGCAAGATACTCACTGGAGCACCTCAGAGCCCTCTAAAACTGGTACCCAGAGTGATCAGCGAATAGATGGTACCCGGCCTGAGCCACCTGCCCCAGACAAGACTGCAGGAGGTGGCTGCAGGAGGCCACTGCCCAGTCCAGCTCCTCCACCGCCTCGGCAACCAGAAGCTCGCGGTGTCCCCACCGAACCTGGGGGAGAGGGCCCTGACGGTGTGATGCGGACACCCCCCGTGGGCATGAGTGGGCAGATGGCCTTGTCCCCACTGTTCTCAGACACACCTTATCCTGGTCCATCTGCTCGTGGACGCCATCTGGAGCGGGGCTTGCTGACCACTACAGTTACCCTGCAGCAGCCAGTGGAGCTGAATGGCGAGGATGAGTTGGTGTTCACAGTGGTAGAGGAGCTACCTCTGGGGGGACTCGCAGGGGCCACACGGCCTTCCAGTCTGGCCAGTTTGGGCAGTGACTGTTCCCTGCAGGCCTTGGCCTCGGGCTCAAGGCCAGTCAGCATCATCAGCAGTATCAATGATGAGTTTGATGCCTATACCTCACAGGTTACTGAGGGCCCAGGAGACCCTGGGGAGCTCATAGAGGGAATGGCATGGCCTGGTGGCAGTCCAGCCTCATCCATTGGCTCCTGGCTGAGCGATGTTGGTGTCTGCTTGGCTGAAAGCCGTGGTTCCACACCACAGCCTCCCTTCAGCCCTGACTCTGCAGCAGGGCCTGGTCCACCAGAGTTTCCTACCCCAAGCAGCGCCCTAGAGGACAGCAAGTTGAGGTCCTCAGAGTGTGGAAGACCAGACAATCCTGGCTCAGCCCGGGGTCCCCACCCTGTGGAGGCAGTCACAGCAACTCAGACCCGACCCAGCAGAGAGCCTCGGGCTGGGTCTCCGCAAGAGGCAGCCTCAACCCAAACCATCCACTCCAGTCTTCCCCGGAAACCCAGGACTACCTCAACCAGCCGTGCTCGCCCCAGCCGGGTTCCATACAGCCCCGGAGGCCTGTTTGAGGACCCTTGGCTTCTCCGGGCAGAGGACTGTGACACACACCAGATGACTTCCACAGGCAGCATCCCAAGCCCAACCCTAGGCTCCCCCCGACTGCCTGAGGCTCAGATAATGCTGGCTTGTGCCCAGAGAGTGGTGGACGGGTGTGAGGTGACAACCAGAATGTCCCGGAGGCCAGAAGCTGTGGCTCGGATCCCACCTCTGCGGAGAGGAGCCACCACGCTGGGAGTGACCACACCTGCTGCATCCTGTGGGGACACCCCAGTTGAGACAGTGGTCCATTCAGGAAGCCTGAAGACCAACTCCAGCAGTAAGAAGAGTGCGTCTCCCAAGGGAGCCTTCTTTCCAAGGCCTAGTGGAGCAGGTCCTCCAGCCCCACCTGTGCGCAAGTCTAGCCTGGAACAGAACACGGCCCTCGCCCCTACCCAGGCCCTGGGGCTGACCCGGGCAGGGGCTGCTTCTGCCTTCCGAGGGGAAGACGAGGCCAGGCCCAGTGCCCGGTCTGATTACTCTGTTCCCAAGGCCACATCCAGCCTGAAAGCCCGAGCTGGCAAGATGGAGGTGGCACACCGTCCCACCGGCCACATGTCCTTGGAGCGGTACGAGGGCCTGACTCATGGCAGCAGCAAGGTCAGAGAAGTCCCAGGACGGCCACCGAGGGCTGTGCCCAGGTTGGGTGTACCACCCGCCAGCCCCCAACTCGGACCAGCTCCTGCCTGTAGGAGTAGCCCAGCTAAGGGTGTTGGGGCATCCAAGCCTCCAGCTGGTGGGGCCAAGGGTCGTAATCTAGGGACTAGTACATCTCGGGCACTGGGTGCTCCAGTGAAGCCACTGGCCCCTGTGGCAGGTAAGACGAGTGGCCCTGTGCCAGGGCCCCGGACGGCTCCACGGGCTGCACCTGGTATCGGGACCAAAGCAGGTAGGGGCACCATCATGGGCACTAAACAGGCTTTCCGGGCTGCCCATAGCCGTGTCCATGAGCTGGCAGCCAGCGGATCTCCCGGTCGGGGTGGCCTCTCCTGGGGCTCCACCGACTCAGACAGTGGCAATGACAGCGGCGTGAACCTGGCTGAGGAGCGGCAGCCCGTGAGCCCCGCCCTGCCCTCCCCCTACAGCAAAGTGACTGCACCTAGGAGGCCCCAGCGCTACAGCAGTGGCCACGGCAGTGACAACAGCAGCGTGCTGAGTGGGGAGCTGCCCCCTGCTATGGGCCGCACGGCGCTCTTCTACCACAGCGGTGGCAGCAGCGGCTATGAGAGCATGATCCGCGACAGCGAGGCCACCGGCAGCGCCTCCTCAGCCCCCGACTCTATGAGTGAGAGTGGAGCCGCCTCCCCGGGTGCCCGCTCCCGCAGCCTCAAGTCCCCAAAGAAGAGGGCCACAGGTGGGCAGCAGCGACTGTCTCTGGGTACAGCACTTTACAGTTTGTAGACCTGAGAGATCCTTCACGGTGCAGTTGGCTACCCCAGGCTCTCACGGGCCCTGATTCCCCCAATGGCGGGGTTTTACAGCCCTGTAGTTCCTTGCAGCTCCGTGGGGTGCTCTTCTCGGTTCTTGGCGGTGGGCCTGGGTTCTCCACCCTGATACCTCACCCTGTGTGGTCTCTGGGTAGCTTACGAATGCCAGGTGTGCATAGTCCTTGGTAGTTTATAAGCCACGGGGCCCTACTATGCCTCATAGTGTATAAACTTAAGCCCAACGCTGGGAGAGATCTTCAGATTGTGGGTGCAGGTGATACCAACCGGTGCGTTATTAAGTACTCCTGGGGCTTTGTTGCATGTAGAGGTGCATGACCCCGTAGTTTACACCATCCTGGTGTATTCCCTTCCCTGACTCCCACTCCACCCCAGAGACTGCTTCTTAACTCTGACAGAGTAGTGAGGCAAGGGTTCGGGTTTAAACTGAGCAGTAGGCATTGGGCTTTGGGCTGGGCTCTCCCCGCTGCCCGGGAGCTCCTACCAGCATTGTTCTGACTCCCTCCCTGTCGACCCGAGGGCAGGGAAGGTGTCAGTTAGAGCTACAAGTGCTGCTGCTGTGAGTTGGTGTGGTTGTGCAGGTGATGCAGCTAGAGCCTGGGGTGTCCCTGGCTCTGCTCATAGCACCTGGCCTGTTTCAGGTCTACAGCGACGGAGGCTGATCCCGGCCCCTCTACCCGATGCTGCTGCCTTAGGCCGCAAGCCCAGCCTTCCTGGGCAGTGGGTGGACCTGCCCCCACCCCTGGCCGGCTCTCTGAAGGAGCCTTTCGAGATCAAGGTGTATGAGATAGATGACGTGGAGCGCCTGCAGCGGCACCGTCTGCCTCTGAGGGAGGATGAAGTCAAGGTAAGGGAGGCTACGGTCAGTCAGGCTGAGCGCCCTGGGTTGTCAGGAAGGGCCAGCAGATGTGCTCTCTGGGGGTTTGGCCAGGCGGCTCCTGACATCTCCTTTTTTGTCCACAGCCCTCTCAGGATGTGGAGAAGGTAGGAACCAGCCTGGACCATCCCTGAGCTTGTGCTCCCTAGTGCTTTTGCCAGGGGTGGGTCACTGGAGGGACTCTCAAGGTCACTGCTGTGTTTCCACAGAGCTGGACCCACAGGCCAGGAAGTCCTGGTGTGGACCACTTGCAGATCCTGTCCTCCTCACCTTGGAGGCTTGGCCATGTGTTTATATAGGGCCTGAAGTGGGAGGGGAGACCATGGCTAAAGCCAGGGTACTAAGAAGCCTTATGGAGAGAGTCCCTGCCATCTATATCTATATAGATGTATATATAGATTCTATCTATCTGTCTGTCTCTCTGCCTATCTATCTATCTATCTATCTATCTATCTATCTATCTATCATCTATCTATCGAGTATAGCCCATTCTTCCTGTCCCTTGCCAACAGGGCCCAGTGTGCATCAGCTCCAAACTGCGGCTAGCAGAGCGCAGGCAGCAGCGGCTGCAGGAAGTGCAGGCCAAACGTGACCACCTCTGTGAGGAGCTGGCCGAGACCCAGGGCCGGCTGATGGTGGAGCCTGGACGCTGGCTGGAGCAGTGTGAGTGCCCCAGTCGCTCTGTGGTTGAACACAGCAGGTGCAGGAGCCCAGACCCTACCCCCTGGTCTCTCCCTGTCTGCTCTCATATAATAGGTGGCAGGAGAGAGAATCCACTGAGCTGACACTTTTCCCTGGGGAGCTTGGGTTTGGCTGCTGTCCTGGCCTCCGCCCTGACCCTGTCTCGTCTCTTTCCAGTCGAGGTGGATCCAGAGCTGGAGCCGGAATCAGCTGAGTATCTGGTGGCCCTGGAGCAAGCCACAGCTGCACTGGAGCAGTGCGTTAACCTGTGCAAGGCCCATGTCATGATGGTCACCTGCTTTGACATTGGTGTTGCTGCCACCACTGCTGTCCCTGGGCCGCAAGAGGTGGATGTTTGAGGCTGAGCACAGGTCACAGGCAGGGACATGCAGGGCAGGGTGTGCGAGGATAGAACATGGGATGGAATGAGGATGTGGAGGGGGTTGGAGGGTTGAAGACACAGGGTCTGTGCAGGATGGGGGATCTCAGAGAGGAGACAGTGGGGAAGGGGAGGGCCAGCCAGTGGACAAAGAGAGCATGGGGATGGAGAGACTGTCGTCACCCAGACAGCCACGCAAGTGCCTTTAACCTTGAGTAGGCCTTTTCTTTTCTTATTTGGTGCTACGGACTCAAGACACCAGCAGACAGTCAGCCTGGCTGGCTGCGGCCACTCTGGCCAAGCTAAAGCCAGTTTGTTTCTGATTTTGCCTTCCTTGCGACTAAGCAGTTTTGTGTAGCAGGGCGGTCCTGTTCAGACCAGCTCTCCTTTAGGATTGGTTAATTTTCTTCTCCAGCAGCTTTCCCACAGCCCGCAGTCTGTAGCAGTGGTGTCTCAGCTAGTCTCGAGCCCCTCCTGTCGTAGGGGGGCCTCACTCTCTTCTGAGGGCACCAAAGGCCACAAGCAGGGCTGGGCCATGAGCACACAATGCTTTCTTCCACGGCAGGAATTCTTACCAAAACCACAAGAAAAAAAACAAAAACAAAAAAACCACAAACAATGAAACAAGCCACCGCCAACAAAGACGGGGTGTGAGGTTTTGTAAACGTTCTGTTAGCTTCATATTTTTGTATCATTTTGCCTAAAAACAGAATTTGCAGTGGGAATTTGAAGACAAATTATCTAAGTTTTTATGGTTTTCTACAGGTATTCCTAGGTCGGGGGCTCTTGGCAGCTGTGGGGGCAGGCTTTTTCTGGGGGACACTGAGGGCAGTGTTGGGGGGAGTCTGTTTGAGGCGATTTTTGTCAAATACAGATGAGGGTGAGCCTGCCAGCCTGTGATGTGGCCCGCACGCAGGTTCGTGCTTTCTGACCGTTGTGTATTTTATAGGCGTCCAGACCTTTGTACAAATGTGTAGATAACATCTTGCAACAGTTTTTATTTGTGAATAAAAGATGTGTTGATTGTTCCTGTGGCTCTGAGTTCACTGGGTGCCCCTGGTGTGCTCACATTTTGCAGTGAGGGGGCTGAGACGATTGCTGGGCAGAGGGAAGCAACCATGGGACCTGAGGATTTTAGGGAGCTATGCTGGGGACTTGTTCTTTGCCCACTCTTTCTCTGTGAGCTGCCATGAAATTGAATAGGGGGCTAGCTGCTAGTTGCAGCCTGAGTTCAAACCCACACTTCTTCTTTAACCCCCAAGACCTAAGGATGAAGCTGAGTGGTCTTGGGGGCGAGGCTGGAGGGAAACAGCCTTTTGTGGTGGCTGCCAGCTCCTCCTCACGGGGCAGCTTGTGTGGAGAGGCGAGAGAGGCAAACCTGCAATGCCATAACAACTCCAGAAAGGCTTTGCTTTCTTTCCTTTGTTCTCGGCTTGTCTTCCAGGGGCCGGGCACATGGGAGCCCTTGCCCAGCAGGGCTAGCTCCTCCTATGATAGGGTGGTCTAGCCTGGGTACCCTCTGTGGTATCACACTCCATGTCACCTACTGAATTAATTTGCCATCTCCTTTCGTTTGTCCCTGTGCCAGGTCCCCTTGCAGGCTCCCACCACCCTGTGAGCCCTGGGAAGCTCTGCTTTTCATTATTCCTGCTCCTCCCAGCAGCCCCTGTGTCCCCCCTCTGGCCTCTGGCAGTGTTTGTGGGGGCCTCTCCATGGTGGCCCTGCTTCCAGGGCCCATCCTTGGTGGCAAGTCACACCTTGTGTGGTCTCACTGGGGCCCTTGGGTGGGGTAGGGTCTGAGTCATCATCACACTTCTGCTTGGCACAGGGCTGGGCCCCACTGAACCCTTGGGGGTGGGCTTGCTGAAAAAAATCAATGAATGAACAAAGGAATGAGTCTCCTTATAGACAGCCCTGGTTGGGGCAGAAGCAGGCTCAGGGCAGACAGCATTCCACAGTTTGCAGAATGCCTAACAGTTGTTCTAACAGAGTCTGTTCTCTGTGGCCACCATGGGTCAGGCCTCTGGATTGTCCCCCTGGGACTGCCTGCTTCCTCTGCGGTAGCAGGTGTGTGGGGTTGGGGATTACAGGCCAGTCGGGAAGGTGTTGCTCTTCCCCCAGGCCAGCAGCACCCGGACTCTGGGGAGGATGCTGGTTTAAGCTAGGCCTGTGTTACCCAAGGCATTTGTCTCTGGATTTGGAGGGTTCCACTGCACAGGGTGTGCTGAATTTGGGGACAGTGGAAATTCTCAGGGGAGAGGCAAGAAGCTCACTTTATGTCTTGCAACCATGATGCTCATGTGCACTGCACTGAGGTGCTGCCTGCTGGGACAGGGCAACATAGGAGCCAGGCAGGACCCACACAGATCCTGGGAAAGGCCTCCCACAGGCCCCTGGTATGGCTCTGCCTCCCATCATGGTTGCGCCATCTGGGCTGTGAGGGTGGGTAGCAGTTGGGATGCCTCAGCTACACTTCCATCTTGCCATCACAGGAGTGGGCCAGAGCCTCCTCCACAGAGGGAAGCATCCCCGGTCTTGACTCCCAAGCTCCTCAGTGGCCTCCTAGGTACAGCCCACTGCCCACAGCCCAGGCTTGAGGAACATGCAGCCCTTGCTTTCCTGCATAAGGAACTCACTGTCCTGCGTCTAGCCTGGGAGCCTTGCATGGCCTTTCATCTGGGACATCAAAGCCCTCAGCCCTGTCATTAAGGGCTGGGAATCCCGTGGGGAGCAGGGTAAGTCCTGCTACCCCCATTTTATGGATGGGAACACAGCAGTCGCCCAGAACCCAGCTCTGTAGTGGAAGCTGAGCCCATGGCAGTCTGCCCTATGCCTCCTGTAATGGGTCTGTGCATCCTCCTTAGGGACAGGAAATGGAGGTGAAGGGGAAGGGGTCTCTCAAACCATATTCCTGCCTCTCCTCAGAGGAGGGTGGATTGAGATCCCGAAAGGAGCATTTCTGAGAGCATGCAGCCCATGGAAGCCTGAGGTAGGGCTGCAATGCAGACCAGCTCTTAAGGGAAAGTAGTCAGCAGGGACCAGGAGCCCGAGGGGCTGGGGCACCTGCCTGGGCCATGTGGGGGTACAGGTTTGTGACAACTCAGGTGTCAGCTCTCACAGGCTCAGAAGCTGACCTGGCACTTGGCCACACACTTCCCCAAGGCAAGGTGCTTGCCTGACTCAGCCTACAAGTTGGAACCTGTTCGGCTTGGCCTAACCACTCCACCCTGGTACAGAAGGCCCAATGGGTAGGAGGGGCAAGGGGCTTCCAGGGCACAGTAGGGAACTCACAAGAGGCCACAGACAGACTGTCGAAACAGGCAGGCAGCAGTGGCAACACAGTAGCTAAGATACATGGCTGCTGCCCTGGGGAGGTACCGTGGGTGTTAGCTGAGCAGGACCAGGCCTGCTGCCTCCAGAGGCCACCATCCTTGTTTGTGTGTAGGACCCCTTCTCCAAGCACTAGGTTGGGCAGGGAGGAGGGATATTTACCCCAGATTCAGAACCCTGCTGCGAGGCAAAGAGGCATGGAGTAGGCTTCATGGCACTTTCTGGGGCTGAAGGATCCTGGAGAGTTAGTGCTTGGCTCTCTCCCGCAGCAGTGGTCAAGGGAGGGTGACACGGGGTCATCTGATGACCCTGAGGCCCTCAGGGGAGAGGGTGGAAGGTGTTGGTAACACAGCCTGGCAGCAGAGGTCTCAAGCCCGGTTGACAGAGACCTGGATGGCTGGTGCCCCGGATCGTCCCTCCGTGCCTGTCTGGTCCTTTCTCATCTGTCTCAAAGGTCAGCCCAAGCAGGGACCAGTCTGATGGCCAGGGGCCTTCCTTTCCTTAACTTGTTTGTCCTTGGAAAGCAGTGAAGGCCTGTGGCCAGGTTCTGCGGGACAGTTGCTGAACCTGCCTGGGTGACAGGGTTTAAATAAACTGCCAAGGGTTTCCCGGGGGGAGCAGGAGGCTCTGCCCGTCTCTGTTTGTCCCCTTACTTTGCCAATGCCACAGTTACGTGTGTGTGTGTGTTCATGCTCCCAATTCCCTTTGGGATCTCACCTAGTGCTAGCCCTGGCTGCTTTGGGCTCACAATGCTCTGGAAGTGCACTCTGGAAGTGGCCCCAGCTTTCGGGGGTCTACCTCACAGTCCAGGGGAGCCACAAGGCCTTCCAGAAGAAACCATACCACCCTGAGCTGGGATAAGACACCCCCCCACCTTCCCACCTCCCTGGCTTGGCTGCTTCTCTCCTGGGCCTGAGCACTGGGACCAGGCCCTGGGATCTGCTCCCAGCAAACAGGAAGCTCCCAGGGATATTGTGTTTAACAAGGCAGGCTGTGTCCACACAGGAAGCCCTGGAGGCTGGGAGGGGCTGGGAAGGAATTCCCTGAGCTGCTAAGAGGCCGGCTTTCCTGTAGGGTGGAGGTGGGATGAGGTATGGTGGGGTCTTGGTCGGGGGCCAAGAGCTACCCAGTGGTGGGATTCACTCACAACCCCAGATCGATGATCCTAGAAACTCTCAAGTTAGGAGGGACACTGAGGCCCAGTCGGAGTCTGTCAGTCCTTCAGATAGGGAAGGGCAGAAGGCTTCCCCTTCTGCAGGGTCCAAGGGAGGCCATGCCCAGGAGCTGGACATGTGTTGTCGCAGGGCTGAGACCTCCAGGAGTGGTAGGGAGGTCAGGTCTCCTTGACCCTTCTCTCCAGGACATTGCTCTTCCCTGGGCAGCCCAAGGGTCCAATTCAGGTGCCTTCCTTACCTTTCAAGTGCCCCCCCATATCCTCTAGATGGGGTGAGGTGCAGGACTGCCATCCCAATTACTGGTGAGACGGAGGCATTCAAATCCTGCCTAGACTGCAGAGTAAGGCCCTGTCTCAAAATTTAAAAAGTAAAAAGACAGGGACTAAAAGGTCAAAAGCCCTGACTGCTCTTCCAGAGGACTCAGCACCCTCTTAAGGCCTAGCACCAGGCCCACACATGGTGCACAAACATAAACCCAGGAAAAATACCCACATACATAGAATAAAATTAAAGTTAAAGTAAAAAGGGGACCCCAGAGAGTTTGGTGGAGCTTCTGAGTGTATGTGAGGCCCAGATTCAATCCCCAATCTTAGAAAAACAACTTAGCCCTTCAGTGTATTATATTTGTTTCTGAATTGTCTTTTTTAAATTTTACTTAGTTATTTGGTTGTGTTTTAAAATTTTAAATTAATTTTTTGTATGTATGGGTGTTTTGGCTGCATGCTCACAGTGCCCACTAGAAAAGGGCATCAAATTCCTCTAGGAATAGAGTTACACAGAGTTCTGGATCCTCTGGAAGAGAAGCCAGTGTTTTCAACCACAGAGCCATCTTTCCAACCCCTATTTTAATGATTTTTAAAAAAAGACGTAGTCTCAAGTATCCCAGGCTGGACTTGAATTCACTATATAGCAAAGAATGTCTTTGAATCCCTGATTCTCCTGCCTCCACCTCCTAAGTACTGGGATTACAGGTGTAATAAAAACCACCACATCTTGGTTTTCATTTTCATATTTTATTTACTTTTTAAGATAAACTCAGGCTGGCTTTGAACTCATGAACCTCCAGGTGTATGTGTCTGCACTCAGCTAGCTAGAACCACATTTAGCATTAACTTATGTTTAAACACAATGCTGAGGGTGACACAGCACCCCATGCCCCACATTGCTTCCTCAATATTCTGTCTCCCATTACAGTAACGTTTGCTGTAACTGTTGAGCTATGAATGACAGTGACATGGCCTTTGTGTCCATTGCCTCATTTTCCTCTTGTGTCTTTCTTCTGGCCCAAAATTTCACCACAGATGGAACACCGGGGCAGCAGTTCTGCACCTCTGGGAGGACGGAGCCTTTACATGAGTAGTCTGGGATTCTGTGACGGTGTGTCCCCTCTAGTCAACTCCTTGTTGACGTCAGTCTGGACTTGCAGCTACTCATTTTCTGCTGTGGGTTCTGTCCAGCCTCTTAATCTGTAACTGAAACCCAGCCGGGCTGCCAAAAGCCCTTGCAACCAGTCGGTATTATTTCTTGGTCCCAGACTGGGGCCACTGCTGGCCTCCCAGAAGTCATCCCAGCTGCCTGGGCTTTGAGACCTTGCTGGCCATCCCTACTCCAACATGCTTATTTGGGGGGTGGACACTCAGCTCCAGCTGTCCCACAGCTTCTTTAGTAGGCTTCCCTATCATGCCCTGAACCCACAGGAATGACACATCTGAGGGCGCATGAGGACCTTAGGGAGCTAAGTTCTCAGAGGACCCAGGTATAGGTGATATTGGTGTAGGCCCTCCTTGTCCCTGTCTGGGCTCCTTGGAAAGGAGACTTTCTTGGGGTAGCAACCATGTGCAAAAAGCAGGACCCCTCCCCAGGCTTCAGACTAGCCTAGGATATTTGAGCACTGAGGAGTCCTAGGAACTGTTCAAGTCTTGATTGGACCATTCTTGGCTGCAGCCCAGCACCAGGCTTAGGCTTCACAATGAACTCAGTGGCCCAGAGTTGGAGGAGGGGCAGGGTGGGAGGTAGCCGCTGGCCTCTGGGGCAGGGTGATGCCACTTTAATTACTAGTGTGGCCCGGACAGCCCAGCCTGTCCCTGAGGCTGAGAGAAAGAGGCAATGACGCCTCTGAGAACCCACAGGGCGGTTCCAGGTGAAGTCACTCTATAGCCACCTTCCCATTGTCGTCATTGTCACCTTGGGAGTGAGTTCACACTGGATGCGCTGCCCTGGGCAGCCGGGCCTCTTGCCAGTGGCTGGTTTGTTGATGCCACCTGTCATCAGTGGGTGTTGGCCAGGCCATTTCCTAGAACATCCTGTAGACTGGGCTGGCAGGAGACCTGAGGTGGGCTGGTGGCCAGGCTCTCCCCACTTCCCATCTAGGCTGCCACTTGCTCCTGCCTTCCAAAGCAGGAAAGTAGCTCCTCCCACTGAGGGTCCTGGTTTCACAGCTAAGGAGAAGACGCAGGTTAGTGGAAGAGAAAAAAAAAAAAAAGCCCTAGCCCACAGAGGGAGCCTGCTGTTGACGCCCCGGGGGACATGGATTCTCCCACAGGGACCATTCATTGTGCTGGTGGGGACCAGAGAGGGAATTCTGAGGATTTTAGGTGTATGACCAAGGAAAGCCACTGGTCTGTGGGTCCTTGGTAACTCTCCCCACCTGGTGCCTTAAATTCCCTTCTTGTAGAAGGAACAGTTCCAGGCTGCATCCGAGTTGTCCTAGACATCACACAGGGCTCCGTGGGTGGAATAAATCTCTCCTTTGCTCTACACCAAGGATGACGAGCTGTATTTCTTGTGGCCTCATGGCTGTCTCAGAGCTGGTCCGCCTGGCAGAGGCGCTCAGCTGTTCTTCACTGATTTGTGGTCCTGAATATGCTGGTGCCGGCTCTGGACATCTTTATGAGGTGAAGGGGCCTCCGCTGAGAACTGTGACAAGCTGGCATGAACTACAGCTGGACTGCCTAGCCCGTCCCCTCCACCATTCACCCCAGTGTCTCCCTGGTCTGGCCTCCATCTAACCCCGGGCTGAGGCAGAAAGAAACTGGTCTTTTTCCGCTCTTCCTGGGAGCCTGAAATTTGGCTTCAGGGAGTTTTCACAGCTATCTAGTCTGTTCAGGCCTGGCTTTGGGATGGGCTGAATAGGGTCAGGGGATATGATGGAGTCCCAGAACCATGCAGGGAACCTAGGTTTCTTGGGGGCTCAGAGAGATGGCAGAACTGGCAGTGGCCTGCAGGGAAGCTGTTGTGTGCTTCTGAGATAGCCAACATATGGTGGTCAGCCTTGTGAGTCAGGGCCGGCTCTGCCTCCTCCCCAGGCTTCTTCCCCTTCTAGCCTGCGGTTCTCAACCTTCCTGATGCTGCGATCCTTTAGCACAATTCCTCATGTTGTGGTGACCCCCAACCATATAGTTATTTTCTTTGCTACTTCATAACTATAATTCTGCTACTGTAATGTTGTAATGTAAATATCTGGGTTTTCTGATGGTCTTTGGGGGTCATGACCCACAGGTTGAGAACTGATGTTATAGCCCCACCCCCACCCCTTATCTGTCTATCAAAGGGTGGACGTAGAGTAGCAATCCTAGGAACAATTTGTCTTGTGACATGCATACCTGCGTCCAGCCCATGCTGGCCTCTGCTCTCCACCTCCCTGTCCAGAGAACATGACTCCCCAGGGAGTGTCCCCCATTGCCTCCTTCCCTCTGCATTCTTCCCAGAACAAGGTCCGTGGCTTGAGTTTCAGGTGGTTCACCTCCCAGGGAGTTGGTCTGCTCAGAAATGGTTGCAAATGTAACGAAGGATGGGCTGAGAGCCTCCTGGAAGGAACTGGCTGGGGTTTGGTTCCTGGACCTGAGCCTGGTGGAAGTGAAGGTGGGTGGGCCGTGAGATGGCAGGCCTGGTGAGTTACCAGAGGCCACGCGCTGGGGACCCTAGAGGCAGACTGCAGTCAATCCTGGGTGGAAGCTGGCCTTTGTGGCGCACCTGTCTCCACATTCTTTGGGGCTCTGACATAGCATCACTGGGGCTCACACTTGACTGGATGCAGCACACCAATGACTGTCCCAGTTAGAATATATCTGCAGTCACAGGAGCCTTTGTGGGCAGGTTCATGGACCCCTACATGGGCTCAATGAAGATCTTAGTCCTATTGGCTATCAGCTGCCCATACAGCTTCAAAGAAGATGGACAGGGGTCTATGGTTCCCCCAGGCCTGTCAGGGTTTTTTCTTCCAGGTTACTTGGGTCTATGGGGAGACCATGCTTCTGCCAGTGGTGAGGGACAGAGGCACAGCTCCACACTGTCAGCCTCTTCAACCTGAGGAGTTTCCTTTTAGAGACCTCAGTTCAGGTTAAACATGGACTTGTGGTTTTAACACAGAAAAGATTCAGGACTAGCCAGTCTGAAACCGTCTTGGGGTCTTAGTAAAAACTAGAAAGGTGCTCAAGGGAAGAATGAAGTACCAGGAGCATGGATGTGGGCCTCTCAAAGAGGAGTCACAGCTATTAAAAGGCAGCCGTAAACTAAGATGTTAAACATAGGTGCTAGAGGAAGTAAGACCAAGTGTGGGTATGGCTCCTCAAGGGACTAACCATAGCAATAACTCTAGCTACCATTTTGGTGACTCTCCATTTACACCCCAGAGGACTGCTAGGGAACATTGTTTTCTCCTTGCTTTCTTTTTGATAAGACTGTAGGGTGGCTCTGGGGGACTCTGGGTGTGATTGTGATCTGATAAGTTAAACCAGGAGCCACTAAGATTGCACAAGAGAGTTTAGACATGGCTTTTAAGGTAAGTGGGGTTTCTGGTGCGATTCCTAGAAAATTATAGGTTTTCAGCTAGGAGCAGGGAGAGGAGCTAACAGTTATTAACGGTGGTTAAGTTCTTGTCTCTGGTAGTGACAGACTTCAGGTGACACCTTTGGGGAAAGCATCCAAACACATCTCCCATTCCCATAACTTTCCTGACCTTCTACCCTGCCTCTGGCCAGCCTTTCCTTGGGCTGAATCTAGGATCAGCCAACACAGCTGCAGAGCCTAGTTCAAAAGTCTGGGTCTCAGACACATCTTCAGCAGCCAAGAGAATATTGTCCCCCAAGCACGGGACGGGAGAGGTGTACTGTCTGTTTCTTCACACTCCTGTGTGATACAGGGGAGCAGTTGGGCAGCCCATGTCTCCAGGAGAGGCATGATGCTCATGCCGTCGCTCTGGTGTGTGTGTGGTATGTGTGGTGCTGTTTGGAGTACAGCGGTCAACACATACGGTGCCTGTCTGGGTCCAGACTCTGTGCTTCCAAAGCCAGATGTGCCAGGGTTTCAGACCGCTTCTGCCAGTTATAGTCTGGCATCATAGCCCAGGAGATCCAAGGGTTTTGGGGGGCAGGAGAGGACCCCTCTCTACGTCAGTTACCTCAGTGTTCTCATGGCTCTTGAGCCATGGCCACAAACAGCCCACTGCTCTGGCTTAGTCTTTGCTCATGCTCTCTAGGAAGCACTGTGAATGAGGAGGCCAGGGACAGAAAGAAGCACTGTGAATGAGGAGGCCAGGGACAGAAAGAAGCACTGTGAATGAGGAGGCCAGGGAGGCCCAGGACAGAAAGTTCCAGGCTCCTGCCCTAGGCTTGGATACTGCTGGGGTGATAGCCCCAGCCTGAGGATGAACCCTGGAGCCTGGACGCTTCTGGGGGGGCAGGAATGGTTTTCCACCCTACCCTAATATCTAGCCTCTGCCCACTATGGCCTCGTTAGCAGAGGCCCACTGTGTGCTGACAGCTGGGGAGGCGGCCCATTGTCAACCCCAGACAGCAGAGCAGCGTATCTACACGAGATTCCTGACAAGGCCCTGGGAGACCCAGTCACCTCTCACTGGAAATTTTCTTGCCCTTAGAAGGAGACTATGTGGGTTCATTTCAGAAGAGCACATAGAGACATGACTTGTAAGAATTAGGCCCCAGATAGGTCAGAAAGTGCACCTGAGTGGACATGTGTTCCCAAAGGGCACCTGTGTGGCATGTGTTCCCAAAGGGCACCTGTGTGGCATGTGTTCCCAAAGGGCACCTGTGTGCACATGTGTTCCCAAAGGGCACCTGTGTGGACATGTGTTTCCAAAGGACACCTGTGTGGACATGTGTTTCCAAAGGACACCTGTGTGCACATGTGTTCCCAAAGGACACCTGTGTGGCATGTGTTCCCAAAGGGCACCTGTGTGGCATGTGTTCCCAAAGGGCACCTGTGTGCACATGTGTTTCCAAAGGGCACCTGTGTGCATGTATGCTTCTGCTCCTGTGCCTGCCTGGCAGTGTACCTGTGCATACCTATATGAAATTGCTTGTGCTCTGTGCTCTTTTGTACATGCACCCATATGCATTTATGCATGTGCACACAGCCTGATGAATTGACCACCTTAGGGGGGCATTTTTGGGGAGTCAGGATTGGGACAGCTGGATTCCTGGGAGGACGGAGACTCATCCAGTAGGCCCTGTCCGTTACCATTTGGGCCTCAGGAGGTCCCCACAGGGAGGAGACTCTACACTGGATTGGCCTAGGGTCTGGGGAGGACAGTTTTTCAGAACTTGAAGCTATGAGATAGGAATCAAGAGGACAGCCCTTGCCTCACCCCATTAGAGGTGGGGTGTGACCAGGACTCTTTGCCACTGGCTGTGGGTGTCTGCTGGTAAGGCTCAGCCAGAATGAGAGGTGGCCAGAGGGTCTCTCCAGCAGCTTGTGTGCCAGTGTTTGGTAATTTCCCAGCATGCTGAGCTCAGGGCTCTAGGTGTCAGTCTGTGTGCTGGTTAAGAAGCTGCCAGGGAGAGCAATGGCTCCCTAAGGAGGCCGGATTCATCAGTCTGTGTACATACACCTAAGTACACACAGGTGCTCACACAGGAGAGCACAGGAGAGAAACCTATGTCCACACAGGAGCAGAAACACATGTCCACGCAGGTGCCCACACAGGAGAGCACAGGAGAGAAACCTGTGTTCATACAGGAGCAGGAACACATGTCCACACAGGAGCAAAAACACATGCCCACACAGGTGCACTTTCTGACCTATTGTATCGTGTCCCAATTCCTACACGCTACATCTCTGAATTCTCTACTGAAATGAACCCACATAGTTGCCCTTGATTAGTGGGGAGACCATGAGTGTGCTGGGCTTGTAAGGGGCGCAGTGTTTCCTGGCACACAGTGAGTATTAGCGAGCTGGGCTACATGGGGCAGCAGGGGTGAGTACAGCACAGGGATGTCACAGCCTCCCTGGTGTGTGTGTCCTGGGCTGGCTGCTTACCCATTGGTTAGTTTTAAATGTCAGCTTGCCATCTAGGAAGAGAGTGAACAATTTGTCTGTCAGTTTGGTCTGTGGGCATGTCTATGGGGGTGTCTTAGTTAGGGTCTCTATTGGTGTATGAAACACTATGACCAAAATGCAAGTTGTGGCGGCGGTGGGGGGGTGTCATTTGGTTTATACTTCAGCATTGCTGTTCATCACTGAATGAAGTCAGGACAGGAACTAAGAAGGGTAGGATCCCAGAGGCAGGAGCTGATGTAGAGGCCATGGGGGCTGCTGCTCAGCTCACCCTCTTATAGAACCCAGGACCGACAGCCCAGGGGTGGCGCCGCCCACTGTGGACTGGGCCCTCCCCCATTGATCACTAATTGAGAAAATGCCTTACAGCTCGATCTCAAGAGGCATCTCCTCAGCTGAGGCTCCTTCTAGCTTGTGTCAAGTTGACTGCAAAACTGCCCAGTATAGGTTGGGTTATTGGCTGAAGTATGTAGGACCAGCCCGGTGTGGGTAGTACCATTTTGTAGGAAAGGGGTCCTGGACTTATGGACCAGGAGGACTCCAGCTGAGAGAGGTAGTGGTCGACAGGCAGCGGGTGCGTTTGTTTCTCGCTGTTCAGGACTGGGTGTGATGTGACCGCTGCTTACATTCTTGCATTGACTTCCCCTCAAAGATGGCCGTTAGCCTGGAATCGCAGGGCTCCCATCAAGTTGCTTTTTATCATAACAGGATTTTATCATAGCAGTAGGGATGAAACCAGAACACCCTCTGAACTTGCCTCCCAGTGGAGGGAACAGAAAATGTCCTGCTTACCGCAGGAAGTGGTGGGGACCAGGAAGCCCTGTGTGGTTCTCCAGCACCTTGGGCTTTAGTCAGGGTCTGCCCCTCTTCAGACCTGGTTGCTGTTAGCCATCCATCCTACTTCCTAGTCCAGAAAAGTGAGATCCAGGGGTCCGGGTCTGCCCAAGGTCAGAAGGAAAGGCAGGCCTGCAAGCCTGGGCTCCGCCTAGCAGCACCCTTTGGCCATGAGGCCTAGCCAGCCCTGCTGGCAGGCTCCTCAGGGACAGCTGCCTCTCTGTAGCACCAGTGTGCATGTGGGCACATGCGTGTGAATACAGACAGCGTCAGGCTTGCCTGGAAGTCCCCTGTCGGGGTGAGGGAGCTGGGGAATGGTCCCCCGTGGGACTCTGCTGGGGTAATCATCATGACCCCAAGGTCATGATGGTCAGAGGCCCTGTCCCCTGTGCCTCCAGTTGCTCAAGGTGGAGACAGAAGGACTCTGGGTCAGTTTATCCCTGACTCCATGCCTGTCTGTGAGACTTGTCAACACCAAGAGGTCAGTCCAGTGGCCTGGCTGCTTGAGTCTTTCTGTGTCCCCATGGCAGCTCTTTAGCTTGGGGCACTTGCCCCAGCTGAGACACCCTGCTGAGACGGCCTCCATCCTGTGCTTTAAGCAGGGGTGAGTCTGTCCTGAGCTGAGCATTCAGGAAAGCCGTTCACCCAGTCAGCATCACAGCTTTGGGTGCTAACATATGGGGTGTGAATGCCAGAGCTACACAGGGCAGTTAGACTTGCAAATGAGCTCAAGGCGGAGGGAGTGCTGCCCAGCATGGGATGCCGCCCTTCTCCCAGAGTGTCAGCAGCGTAACCTGGGCCCATGGCTTGTACTGCCCTACCCGTATCTGAGGGAGGGTGAACCCTTGTGTGTCCTTCTTAAGCATTTGCTCTTGTTCCTTTTCCTGACTCTTTAGCCTCCTGGATGTCTATTTGGTGACTTTCCGTTTGGATCCCAGGCCCCTCCTCTGTCTACACTACCTTTATCGGCACTGTGGCTCAATATCCAGACCCTTCTCCCTAAACCCCAGGTCTGTGATTCCATAAGCTTCTGGGTACCTGGTAGACATCTAACCTGCTTCTCACCCTAGGGCTGGGGCTCCTCACCTTCATCTCTGGGGCTGGCATGCTAACCCCACTGCCTCAGAGAGGTCAGGACCCCCAGGCTCAGAGGCGAGTGGGAAGAACCCAGGGCTTAGGGAGGGGGGACTAGTGGGCTGGAGTGGGATGAGGTTGTAGGGTGTCTTCCTACTACTCCAAAGGTTCCTCCTGGCTTAAAATCCAGTTTTCCACCGACGAAGACACAGCTGTGGATTGATGTTGAAATCACATGTGACCCCTTCAGTTCAGTTCTGCTCATCCCTGGCTTGTGTGCTCCGAGAGCTCCCAGTCTCTGAACAGTCTGGCCGCGCAGTGGGGCCCACAGCTCGGCTGACTTAGGCCTGTTGTGGGTATACAAAGTCTTTATTTATTTACTTATGGTGTGTGTACGTGGTCACGTGTACACGTGAGCATCAAAGGACAGCTTGAGGGAGTTTGCTCTCCTTCACTGTGTGGGTCCCGGGAACTGATCTTGGGTCATCAGGATTGGGGACAAGCACCTTGCCTGCTGAGCCATGTGGCCAGCTCTACAAAGACATTCTTTTCTTTTAAGGAAACAAATATTAGCCCGAAAAATTAAGGTACACCAGGGAGGCTTCTGGCCAAGGACAGATATTTATCAGGGGTGGGCGGTAGAGGGCCGAGTCTGGAGACAGAGCATTGGCTGTGACCATCATGGAACACAAAAGAACCCTCAGAGGGAGCCAGGCCAGGCTGCCCTGGAGTGAATGCCTCTCTTACTGCCTTCCTGCATGGAGCATCCAGCAGCAGGTTCACAGCATAGGCTCTGGAGTGGAGGGGGCTGGGTTCTCTATTGTATCCTGGTTGGAAGTTGGTTTTCTCCTAAATATGGGAAAGGCATCCCTACCTCTTGGAGGATGGCATGGACAGCTGGGTCCAATGATCCTACATTCTCAGCACATAGTAGACTCAAAAGGCTGGAGTTTATTTGGGGTTCTTGAATCTCCAAACATAAGCTTTTGGCGTGGCTGAGTGGCAGGTGGTGCTGAGGGAGGCCTCAAAGACGCTGACCCCAGCACTAGTACTGCCCCCAGGTGACAGTGTGTTGGGGGAGGTAGGCTGGGATGGAGCAGTGGAGTGCCAGTCCTGCGTGAGAAGGAAGGAGGCTGTGGGTACTGTGGTGCCACAGTTGTTCTGTCAAGGTGTGAGGCCTGCAAGAGGGCTGCTTAGCCTGAGACATCTTCTGTAGTTGGAGGCAGTGTCTTGTGCTGAGAGACTTTGTTTTGTCTTCTGTCCCTCCACCCACCCATTTATCTACCAATCCCTCCATCTATCCATCTAACCACCCACTAACCCACCCACCCACGCACCCACTATCTATCTCCCATCCATCCATCTACCCACATCCTACCCACACACCCATATGTATTTATCTATTCACATCTATCTTTCTACCTATACATCTACCCACTTACCCATCCATCTGTCCACCCACCTACCCATCCCATCCACCTAGTCATTCACTTATAGTGGCAAGCAGGTATTGCAGAGGAGCCAACTGGCTACTGGCTCCTTCTGCTGCCAAAACGCAGTGGCTAAGTTTTTGGAGGTTGCTTGAGTCAGTTGCCAAGTATTCACCGCTAAATAATGTAGAATAGTCCATGTCCTGATCCTGCCCCATAAAGAAGTTACTGAGGTCTGTGGGGTTAGCATCGCATGGTTGGTAGTTTTAGTTGAATGAATTAAATCTGTGTAAGGGGGAGGGCAGCTGAACAGTAAATTACATGTCACACTTAATAACCGATTTCATTTGGAAAAGACACATGGTCTCATTTGTCAGATCCTGAGAACGGTAGCCATAGGGCTAGCTGTATGGATAGAGGTGGCTCTCATCCCTCATGAAGTGTGCACACAGTTTCTGTAGCAGGGACACTCAGGCAAAGCTTTCTGCCTCACACATGTTTTCCCGAAGAGCCAGTGTGGACCGTTTCCTGGCACCTTGGGAAGGAAGGCCTCAGGGAGTAGTTGGGACAAGCTAAAAAAGGTTAGTACGTTTGGATGCTTATAGGCAGGGAAGATGGTGGGGCCAAGAGACAGTAGGCCCTAGAGAGCTTACAAAGACGATACCAATTTAGGGAAAGGAGGGAATAGGCAGTGTTTGCCACCAGCCTGAGAAGGGGAGCAGAGGAGGCAAGGCCAGGGTAGGCCTTGGTAAGGTCACCAGGGTACCTCAGGCAAGGGGTTCTGTTCTAGCTGATTTGATTTCCTTTTTGAAGAAGAGGTGGGTTCATTCCTTCAGGCTGTTCTCTCTCGGCTTCCTTTGGCCCTTTCTGTTTGTTTCCATCCTTTGTGACAGGTGGCAGTGGCTTTTATTAGCGCCTGCCCGCCTCAGCATGCATTCACCTGACCCCTGCTGACAGGTGCCCCGCTGAGAACCAAGCATGGGTGGGACATGCGTGTGAGGAACCTTTCTGCGCATGTCAGTCCACAGGACAGCTGCTGCCCTTCCGAGCAGCCACTTCCAGCCTCCTTCTAGGCTGCAGAGAGCCTGAGAGAAACAGACCGGCAGCGACCAGGGCTTCTGCTGTCAATCAGGAGGATGGTGGTGGGGGCAAGGGACGGAGACTGCCGCTGCAATTTCCTGATTCTTCCTTCCCTCCTTCTCTCCTTGCCTCCATTTTTGCTGCTGAGAATTGAACCCAAGACCTTGTGCATGCTAAAGTATGTTTCTACACCCGAGCAGTACGTACACATCCATTTGATAACTATCCACTGGGTATCTCCATTCTTCCTGGACTAGAACAAGGGTGGTCTTTGGCCTTTTAAGGGCCGGTGCTGAGTCTCACACGCTGTCTGTGCATCTGTCTGTCCATCTGTCTGTCCAAGCATCCTTCCTCCTTCCCGTCTTGTCAATAACTATTTTCTGTACTCTCACCTGTCTGTCCATCGTGCGTTCAGCCTTCTGTTATCGGGTAAAGGTTTCTCTTTGGCCTTTGTCCTCTTGAAGGAAAGAATTCAGCTCAGAGACACAGTCTGAACAGTTTACTTAGCAAAGAAAATTGACTCGTACACACCAGGGAAAGACTGAAGTGGACCAACCGAAGGACGACTGGAGTAATACAGTGGGTTCTGTGTGGTGGATTTTAAGGGGATCTTAAGAGGTGGGTGGCATATTTCATGGGCATAAGAGTTTCCCAGACCTGCAGGACCAGAGTCAGCAGCCTCTGTGTAGGTGAGTGTCCATACCTGCTGGTGGTGGGAGTGTCTTAGACCGCACCAGACAAGGAGACAGGAGAGAGAGCAGAGCAGAAAGTGCAGCCCCTCCAGCAGAGCCTATGAGCTGCTCCAAAGACACAGTGAAAAGGAGGTGACTGAATTTTACAAGCAAAATTGATGTACCCAGGGTTCCACTCGGGGTGGCTGCGTCTCATATCTGGAACCTGCCATTCCCTGAGCTGCTTGTCCACTGCCCTTTGGGGTAGGGGTGCAGGGTGGTCAGTGGGATGTCGGCTGTGCAGGGAGAGCGCTGGGAGCCTGGACTGCACAGAAGGTGGGCTGTGTGCCTCCCAGATACAGGCTTTGGAAAGGAGCCGAGTTGCACTTCGTCTGTCTCGGTGATTTGTGGGGACCCTGTGCGAAGCCACGTCCTGAATCATGTTGGGCGTGTTGAACACGGATCACCAACAGACTCATTCCTAAATTACCTTTTACGATCACCAGCGAATCTGTGGGTGGTGGGCATCTGTACCCAAACCCAGGCGTTATTTGTGGCAGCAGACGAAGCATTAATTATTGATGCGCCCAGCCACCTCCTCGCCACCTCCAGTTAAAATTCATGGCCCAGACACTCTGCAAATATTGATTCTGACCCAAGCTGATGCCTCCCCTTTAACATTATTATAATGAGGGATAAAAATCAAATTGCCTTCACTGACACTCATTCCTCGGTGCCATTCCTCATCGATCTTCCTTTCCCCAGGTTTTACCATAAATTATTCTATTCAATTAAGTAAACTCACACATAATGGCATTTTGCAAACTGAATAATTTATTGGCTATTTGGCAAAGCCAGGTTTGGGTGGTACCCTGAATAGTTTTATGTCAACTTGACACAAGCTAGAGTCATTTGGGAAGAGGGACCCTCATCTGAGAAAATGCCCCTATCAGATTGGCCTGTGGGCAAGCCTGTGGTTCATTTTCTTAAATAGTGACTGATATGGGAGGGCCTAGCCCAGGGTGGGTAGTGCCAGCCGTGGGCTAGTGGTCCTAGGTATTATAAGAAAGCAGGCTGGGCAAGGCATGGGGAGCATTTTGCTAGGGCACTCCCAGGGACTCTTAGGATTTTGGTTTTAAGAGATGAGGCTGAGACCAAAGCCAGCTGGCAGGCAGAAGGTAGGAGGATGGCATTGGTGACTCTCCATTTCTCACACTGGCTGAGGAGCCAGTGTCCCTCCTGCGTGACCTCCTCTCCCCTTCTCCCATCCTGATGCCAGTCAAGCCAACCCTTGCTCTCACTGGTCCACCGTCACACCCATGGCTTCCCTGTGCTCCTCACAGCCCTAGGGATGCCACTGGAGGCAGAGTCCCTGCCCCCCTACCTTAAACAGGCTGCCATGCCCAGCTCTGCCAGCCTTGGGAATGAAGGACTATCCTTCTAACCCACCCGCCTTAGGTTCTTACTGCTGTGATAAACACCATGCCCAAAAGCAACTTGAGGAGGAAAGGGTTTATTTTAGCTTTCTCTTCCAGGTAACAGTCCACCACTGAGGGAGGTCAGTGCAGGAACCTGGAAGGTGGAGTGGATGCAAAGCCATGGAGGGGTGTTGCTTACAGTAGTGTTGGTGGGTGCAAAGCCATGGAGGAGTATTATTTACTGTGGTGTTGGCAGGCTGGCTCCGGAAGCCTCTCTGCCTTTTCTCTGTCCCCAGAGTTGTCCTGTGTGCATCTGTGTCCTATCCTCCTTCTCTTGTGAGGGTACAGAGTAGGTGATGTTTGCCCTTGGGACCTCACTGTCTGTCCTAGTTAGGGTTTCTATGGTTATGACAAAACACCATGGCCATAAGGCAAGCTGGGAGAAGGGTTTGTTTAGCTCACACTTTCACATTGCTGTTCACCCGTGAAGGGACTCAAGATAAGAACTCAATCAGGGCAGGATCCTGGAGGCAGGAGCCGATGCAGAGACCATGGAGGGGCGCTGCTTACTGGCTTGCTCCTTATAGCTTGCTCTGACTGCTTTCTTACAGAACCCAGGGCCACCAGCCCAGGGATGGCATCACCCATAGCGGGCTCTCCCTCATTGATCACTAAATGAAAAAATACCTTACAGCAGGATCTTATGGAGGCATTTCCTCAACTGAAGCTCCTTCCTCTCTAAAGATTCTAGCTTGTGTCAAGTTGACACACAAAACCAGTCATTACACTATCTCGGTCGCTTCTTTAAAGGCCCCATCTCTCCGTATACTCCCATGCTGGGTCCTGGGGACAGGGATGTTTGGAAGAGGATGCCATTAGGCCAGAACACCCCTTAATCATTATCTAACCCTCTGGCTGGCACCTAGTGTTCTGGCCCAGCTGGCCTCCTCAGTGGCCTCTACATTTGATACTGTGGGAACCATGTCCTCCTCACATGGGGTCCAGCTGCTCTCCTCTTCCCCTCTGCTAACCAAACCTGTGCATCCTGCTCCCTCAGGACTTCTGTCAGAAGCAGGTTCTGAACCCAGAATCACATTAGAACCACTGGATGATCTGGCTTCCTGGTGAGGAGCTGCCATGCAGTCAAGCATGCGCCTTGAAGTTCTGACCCAGGGACTCAATGGACCTCCACTCTTCCTGGTCCTCAACACCGGGACTCATTCCTGTCCCATCCTGCCCTGTGGGAATGGAGAAACTCTGTGCCTGTGCCTCATGCTGCTCCCTCCAGTGCGGGGGGCGGGTAGTGGAGGGAATACAGTCCAGGACATGGGGCTACAAGTACTTCACTTCCTGGGTCTCTGTTGGACCTGGCAACAGAGTAGCAATGCTGTGTGGGTGGAAGGTCTCTGGCCACTGAAGAGGCCAATTGTCACAGTCCCAGTCTAAGGCTACTTTCCCCAAGCTGGGCCCCACCCACTCTGGGTAGTGCCACTTGTGGGCTAGTGGTCCTGGGTTCTATAAGAAAGCAGGCTGAGCAAGCCATAGGAACAGGACAGTAAGCAGCACCCCTCCACAGCCTCTGCATCAGCTCCTGCCTCCAGGTTCCTGCCCTGCTTGAGTTCCTGTCCTGACTTCCTTCAGTGATGGACTATGGTGTCAAAGTATAGGCCACATAAACTTACTTTTGGTCATGGTGTTTCATCATAGATTTATCAGCCCTGCAATCTTATCAAAAGCAATCTACAGATTCAACGCAATGCCCAGCAAAATTCTTCACAGACCTTGAAAGAACATTACTCAACTTCATATGGAAAAGCAAAAAACCCAGAATAGCCAAAACAATCCTGTACAATAAAAGAACTTCTGGAGGCATCACAATCCCTGACTTCAAACTCTACTACAGAGCTGCAGTACTGAAAACAGCCTGGTATTGGCATAAGAACAGACAGGAGGACCAATGGAACTGAATAGAAGACCCGGATATCAATCCACACACCTTCGAATACCTGATTTTTGACAAAGAAGCAAAAAATATCAAATGGAAAAAAGAAAGCGTATTTAACAAGTGGTGCTGGCATAACTGGATGTCAACATGTAGAAGAATGAAAATAGACCCATATCTATCACCATGTACAAACCTCAAGTCCAAATGGATCAAAGACCTCAACATAAAGCCAGCCACACTGAACCTTATAGAAGAGAAAGTGGGAAGTACACTTGAATATCAAATGGAGAAAAGAAAGCATATTCAACAAGTGGTGCTGGCATAAGTGGATATCAACATGTAGAAAAATGAAAATAGACCCATATCTATCACCATGTACAAAACTCAAGTCCAAATGGATCAAAGACCTCAATATAAAGCCAGCCACACTGAACCTTATAGAAGAGAAAGTGGGAAGTACACTTGAATGCATTGGCACAGGGAACCACTTCCTAAACAAAACCCCAGCAGCACAGACACTGAGAGAAACAATTAATAAATGGGGCCTCTTGAAACTTAAAAGCTTCTGTAAAGCAAAGGACATGGTCAAGAAGACAAAACGACAGCCTACAGAAGGGGAAAAGATCTTCACTAACCCCATATCAGACAGAGGTCTGATCTCCAAAATATACAAAGAACTCAAGAAATTGGACACCAAAAGAACACATAATCCAATAAAAAAAAACGGTGTACAGACTTAAACAGAGAATTCTCAACAGAGGAATCTAAAATGGCTGAAAGACACTTAAGGAAATGTTCAACATCCTTAGTTATCAGAGAAATGCAAATCAAAACAACTCTGAGATTCCATCTTACACCTGTAAGAATGGCCAAGATCAAAAACACTGATGACAACTTATGCTGGAGAGGTTCTGGAGAAAAGGGAACACTTCTGCATTGCTGGTGGGAATGCAAGCTGGTACAACCTGTAATGGGTTTGCTGCGGGTCCCCAGTAGCTGGCTGTAATAAGCAGCCAGTCCCAGGCAGGGACTGTGCAGGAGACTAGTGGCAGGAAGGTGGCTAGTTCCCAGCAGACCTTGTGGGCGGCTGGCTGGTCCCTGGTGGCCTGCTGACAATGGGTCCCCGGATGGTGCAAGTCCCTGGCAGTGGGTAGCCCTAGGCAGGGACAGCGCACAAGACCACGCAGCAGGTCTCCAGGTCTCCATGGGGTGGGCAAGAGACAGGCACACCATACAGAGTGGAGTTGGACATTTATTTAGGGGTTATGGAAGGGAAGGGAGAAGGGCAGAAAGGGGGAGGGAGAGAGAGAGAGAGGCAAAGACAGAGAGAGAGAGAGAGAGAGAGAGAGAGAGAGAGAGAGAGAGAGGAGAGACCGAAGCTGCCTCTTCTAGAGAGAGCTGGAAAAGTAGGAGAGACTAAGGCTGGAAGCAGGAAGGAAGACCTGTCTGCCTCAGCAGATGAGGGAGGGAGTGGTTGTGGCTTGTCTCTTAAAGAGACACAACACCTTTGGATGTCAGTGTGGGGATTTCTCAGAAAATTAGGAAACAACCTTCCTTAAGACCTAGTAATACCACTTTTGGGTATATATCCAAAGGATGCTCAATCGTGCCACAAGGAATGTGCTCAACTATGTTCATAGCAGCTTTATTTGTCATAGCCAGAAACTGGAAACAACCTAAATGCCCCTCAACCAAAGAATGGATAAGGAAAATGTGGTACATTTACACAATGGAGTACTACACAGCAGAAAAAAATAACGACAGCTTGAATTTTGCAGGAAAATGGATGGAGCTAGAAAACATCATTTTGAGTGAGGTAACCCAGACACAGAAAGACAATTATCACATGTACTCACTCATAGGTGGTTTTTAAACATAAAGCAAAGAAAGCCAGCCTACAAACCACAATCCCGGAGAACTTAGACAACAATGAAGACACTAAGAGAGACTTACATAGATCTAATCTACATGGGAAGTAGAAAGTAGAAAAACACAAGATCTCCTGAGTAAGTTGGGAGCATGGGGACCTTGGGGGAGGGCTGAAGGGGAGAGGAGAGGGCCAGGGAGGGGAGCAGAGAAAAATGTAGCGCTCAATAAAAATCAATAAAACAAAGTGAAATAAAAAAGAAATATCAGCCCTAACTAAGACAGATGAGATGCCGTGGGCAGAGGATGGCATGTCAACATGGGGATGTGGGTCATGGAGGCACACAGCATCAGGAGTCAGCTGACCTAAGTCCTTGAGGAACACGTCCTGCTGGCCCCTCTGAAGGATCCTTTTATGTACCCGGAAGGACTATTAACACTCAGGAATGTAAGGTCAGAGAGGGCTAGCCTCTGGGCAAGCCCAGCCCTTGTGGCAATCCTGAGGGGACCTGGACCACTCAGAAGTTTCTCTTTGGAGGACTAGCTTTGGACTAAGCAGTGCAGGGTTCGTGATTATGGGTAATTAGGGTTCATTTCTCTTGGAGCCACTAAACTCCAGCTCAAGGCTGTTAGTGCTAATCACTTCCGTAATTCACACGTAAATCACACGTCTATCTTGGCAGGGCTCCGCTGGCACTGGCTGGGGTGTGGCTGTGCAGCCTTTCCTGGGGACCTCCCCTGGACCTCTCTGTGACAGTCTGAGGCCCTGAGGGGGTGTATGAGGTGCTAAGAACCTACCCATTTGCTGGCCCCTTACACAGGTCCTCAGAGGTAATAACACTAGAGTCTAGGAAGGATTCAACCACTGGCCTCCTGCAGTGCATGGTGGGTGGGGGGGTGGAAGAGATAACCCTAGCAGGGGAGGTGGACAGATGCAAGGCCCCACAGAGGGGAGTTACTGAAGGGTGAAGGCAGAAGGTGGGGCCCATTCTTCTCTAGTCTCCCCATTTTGCTCAGGAGTTCATGGACACAAAGAACTCTGAACTTAGAAACAGATTCAGGGCCTGAAGTGTGGAAATCCACATGGGTGTGGCTGTTGGCTCTACCTCTGGTCTTTCAGAGACGTCCAACAAGCTTGTGGATGGTAGCTGAGCTCACTTCCCCCCTCCCGTAGGACAGGGTGCTGGTTTGGTGTAGGGGCTCCTCTAGAGTCTTGTAGGCAGAGAGTCCTCTCCACTCAGAGTTTCTCAGCTCTCTGGGGTGCTAAGGGGTGGGATGTCCCAGGGTGGTCACACATTGTGTTCACGTATGTGTAAAACATTGCATGCTGTAAGCCCCTCAAGCAGAGATGTTTGTGAAGTGTTAATTGGGTGAACATTGAGCTGATGTGGCCTTGAGGCTACTGAAGAGCCAACGGAGGGCCACGTGGTGAGCAGGAAGCTGCTGTCCCACTGGTGCCCTCTCGGGCCCAAGGGGCGGAGTTTCTGTCAACCACAGCCTCCTGCCTGTGGACCAGGCAGCTTTAAGTATCTCTGTACCCTGCTTCCACCCCGGAAATGCTCACTGGGAACCACGAACCCTCTGTTAATCCCCGCTGCAGCCTGGGGAGCTGTACCTGGACCCTATTCCAACTAGGCCTGGGGCTGGACTTGGGTACCAGTACACTAAGTGCAAGGAGAGGTGTGGAAGTGGCCATTTTGGGGTGTGTTGGGGTACACAGGCTTCCTTACTGTCCTTATTCTTACTTGAAGCTTGTGTGGCCCTCCATTGTCTTGTTCCTTCCCGCCACTCTGTTGGGTTAGAAGTGTCTGTGGCCTCATGAGTTGGGGCAGAGGTAATATGTGCCTGCCTCTTGCCTGACACAGACACCTGGGAGTTGGCCAGGGCCTTAGGCACACTTGGGCCTTTTGTCACCCAGGGCAGACTTTCTTCCCACTGTTTCCCATGCCGTGGTGGGTGTGGCCCATGAGACTAATAGCAGAGCCCTGATATGGGGGAGACAGGTGCTCCAGGATCTCGGGTGCATCAGCAGTTTGTGAACCTAGGGCATTCTGGGCCGCGAAACTGTACACTCCACTGAAACAGGAGCAGACTATTTTCTTTGAATTTTCTACAATAATGTTGAGCAGTTTTGAATCAGGGGAAACAAAGCACAAAGCTGCAAACACCCAGGGGTGAGAGACGGCCCTGAATACTTGATCTGGTCTGAGCCACAGCTCACTTAGCCAACCGACCCACACTCAGACACCACACTCTAGGACCCCAGAGAATCGAGTGAGGGACTTCTCTCAGGGTTGTACCAGAAGGCTGCTAGGAAGAGTTGGCGGCAAGGTGGGACTCTTCCTAAGTGCAGATGAGGTGGGGCTGTGCTGGGTGCCGAAGCTGGGATAGATGGTAGAAGCTATGCTTGGTTCTATAGGGCCTGGCATATATGGAGTTCAGATAGGTGTCTGTTCTGGTCTTACACTGAGGAGGGTGACCTAGCTGAGTGTGCAGGGGGATGAGTGTGCAGGGAGATGAGTGTGCAGGGAGATGGGTGTTCAGGGAGATGGGTGTGCAGGGGGATGGGTGTGCAGGGGGATGGGTGTGTAGGGAGATGGGTGTGTGAGGAGATGAGTGTGCAGGGGGATGAGTGTGCAGGGAGATGAGTGTGTAGGGAGATGGGTGTGCAGGGAGATGAGTGTATAGGAAGATGGGTGTGTAGGGAGATGGGTATGCAGGGAGATGAGTGTGTGTGTGGATGAGTGTGCAGGGGAATGAGTGTGTAGGGGGATGAGTGTGCAGAGGGATGAGTGTGCAGGGGGATGAGTGTGCAGGGAGATGAGTGTGTAGGAAGATGGGTGTGCAGGGAGATGAGTTTAGGGAGTGTAGGAGTGTGTCCGAGACCCTGAGACTACTGGAGAGAAAAGACCTGGTTGAGGAGGCCTTTGGACATCTGCTGAGCTGGCCAGGGCTTGAGAAACAGAAAACCTAGGAGTGCTGCTGGCCAAGGGCAAGCAGGAGGTCTGCAAGGCATGGGATGGGGTGCCTGCGACCCCTGGTGAAAGTACCCCTCTGCACACACATATGAACTGAGGTTGAGAGCGAGTTAGGAGCCAGATCATGGCTAGCATGGCTGTGGTAGAGTGAGGCTTGGCCCTGAAGTAACAGACTGAAGTGTCTCTGTCTGTTTTGCCTTTGGCAATTAGGGCCAGAGACTAGGACCAGTAGACCTGCGGGGGTCATTGGATGTCACCAGCAATGGCCCCTGTGTCCTGGCTGTATGGCTGGCCTGGAGCAGTGTCTCCATCCCATCTGGTGACTCAAGTGTGCCCAGCTGGGTCATTCCTGCGCCCACACTGGAGTGCTGTCCCCCTGGACCAGGATGGACTTCCGGAGTGAAGGATTAAGTTGTTGACGGTAATGAAGCTCCCAGCAAAGCCAGTAAGTGAATTTTACTGATGGATCAATTGTGTAATTGGCAGCTAGCCCTTCTCCTCTCACCTCAGTCTGCCCTCTTTGCTCTTGTAACTTGTGTCTTGGGGGGGCAGGTGTCCTGGGGGCGCATCTTGGGAGGTCATTCAGTAGAGCCTCCTGGCCAGAAAAGCCATTAAAGCAAATGAGTCTTGGACCATCTTTTGGTTTTTCCATTAAGTCCTATTTGCTTCCATTTCATGAAATGGTTTCCTAATCCTATTTGTGACAAGTCTGTAAGCCACAGATAAAAACAGGGCGTTTGCATTGAAGAAGCAAGTGGTATTGAGCCCACCTTCCCTATGATAATATTAGTTCCTCCATGCACCATGCTCCTGGTGTTTGAAATTTTTACATGGAGGTTTAAATATTCAAAGACTGTGTAGGACTTCCCTTTTTCTTCTGCTAACTATTAGAGACAGATTAAATTTAAAAGAGATTTAATTTGTCAGTTGTCTCGAACATTAATGGAGGATAAATTATGCCTGCGAAGGAGAATATGTTGCCTTTGTCTCACTGGGCAAGGCTGCCCAGGTTAACAACTGGCACAATTAAGGATTCGATGCTCACATTCTGCCCAGTCTCTCCCTGGCAGGCCCGAGACCATAAGTGACCTCTGTGGGCGTCTTCCTTGGAGCATGGCATGGTTATTTCCGTGGAACCCCGTGTGGAGAAACTGAGTGACTGGCCATTGTTTCATGTAGAGGCCCTGGAGGAATTGCTCAGGTCTTCAGTGAGGAAACTACCCTAAGTACCTGCTAGGGCTCTGTGTCTTCTTGCTCTGGTGAGAAGATATCTGGATCTACGTGTATGTGTGTGTGAGGCTATGTGCACATGTGTGCTGGCTGGCTGCCTGGAAGAGCTCTTCTCTGGGTGGATCTGGCAGGGGTGGCTCTGAGGCACCGCCACAACTGGAAAAGGTGGGCTGGAGTTTTCCCTTGGAGCTGAGAGGGGTACACTCTCCATTGGCAGTAGAGCAAGCAGGAGATCTCATCTGGGGGTGAGGGAGTGAAGGATTTGGAGTGGTCTTCTGTGGTTTGTTCAGACTCACTTTGTAGAATGTTAGCTCTGGCTGGGGAGAGACTCGGGGTACAGAGACCAGCAAGGAGGAGTGGATCCAGGAGAAGAGATGGACCATGGCCTTTATAGAGAGATCCCTGGACCCCATGGGAAGAGAAAATCCTAGCTTTCTGGGTTTCTGACGGAACATGGGAGCAGGAGTGAGTGAGGTATTAGGGTCAAGAGACCAGGGCCTCTCCTCTTAGGTGTCCTTCAACATGCTCTCTGTGGTTCCCTCAAAGTGGCACACAGGATTTTTGTGGTGACATAGTCAGCATCCCCTCCCCAGGTGGTAGGCCAAGTATGCTGTAGGCCAGAAAGGGGGCCAGAGCTGGGTTCTCTATACAGACAGCCCTGGATTGCTGGATTGCTGCAGCCCCCTCCCCTACTGTGAAGATTAACTCTGACTGTCAACTTGACTGGATTAAGAAACACTGAGGGCATCAATAGGGCACATCTCCAGGTATACTTGATGGCATCTCCAGAAAAGTTTAGCCAGGGAGTGGGCAGCACCCTGGGCAGGAGTCCTAAAAGGAAGCAACAGCGAGCTAAGCAGCAATGCACCTCTCTCTGCCTTCTGGTGGGACTTTGTGCCTTCGTGTTCTCCGAGTAACGATAGCTTTTAACCCTTCAAAGCCTGAGTCCAAATCCATGAGACAAAACAATACACACCCCTACTGCCACCTCCTCAGGGCAGGGCAGGCAAAGCCCTGACCCTTTTGTCCCGGACTCTGTGGTGATGGTGGTCCTCATTTCTGGGACAGGAGGCAAGGCCTCAAGGATGAGATGGATGCAGGATCCCACACTCTAGGGTAGGGGTGATGCCCCCCCTTAATCTCTTCTTTCTTCCACCTGCGCTCCAGTCCTCAGCACCTCAGGGAGAGCTTCTGGGGACCCACCCCCATGCAGACCTTCCAATTAGAGTCTGTTAGTGAGGCCCGGCCCAGCCCAGGCACCTGGGCACCCCCTGAGGGACAGGGATATGGATTAGAAGGCCACATTCAGTCTCCTCTTTGTTAGGGGATCAGCCGGTGGGTGCTTTGGGTCCCTAGGACTTCTAATTACAGCCTCTGAGAAGTAGGCAGCAGGGCTGGGCAGGGGCTTGAATGAGCCCCATGCTCTCTGCTTGCACCTCAGCCCTCATCTGAGTCCCACTGTTGACAGTCTCAGTCCATCCACAGTACACAGGAAAATGTGGCAGGCTCCAGGGGTCTGGCCCTGGTGGTTTATGGTCCCTGTGGTGGGATGGCTTGGGAAGTCACATCTGATTGGCACATCTGAGGACCTGACCTTGTACTTCAACACAGTGGCCTCCCCTCTGGACATACTGAGCTGGTCCATACGGAGGTCATCCTGAAGGAGTTTGGGGATGTGTGTGACCCACTGGGCAGCTACTGGGGACGCATGTTGGCTCAGAAGGCAAGACAGGAAAGACACTGGGACCAGTCTCACGGTCATTCCTCATTCTGTACAGGCAAGTATCTAGAAAGGGGACACAAGTGACAGGAACCCATACAATGGGCAGGAAGGGTCCCTTTCTGGCCACGGGGCCTCACCATGCCACCTACTCTGTAGTGATACCACTTTAGGCATACTGTAGAGAAGTTTCTCAACTTGGACCCCATATCTTGTCCTGTTGTCCCAAAGCTCTCTTGGGCAGGTCTGTCATGGGAAACAGGGGAAGTGGGCACATCACTGTTGGAGGGAGGAGGGTGCGTGTGATCTCTGTCTGAGGTGCCAACAGTTTCTCCCCAGGTGCATCATAGAGCAACAACCGTCACCGTTTCCTCTCTGGGCTTGTTTCTTCTGCTTCTTCCTCTCGGCACACCCCCTCCCCTGCTTTCTCCTTGGCTGTTGAATGGACAGTATTCCTTGGGAGGTGAGGGTATCAGGAAGGCTGGGAGGAGATGGGCTCAGGTCTACAGATTCCAGGTTGGAAGGCTCCCGAGGTCCCCCAAGGCCAGTATATGAGCTGATCCAGCTAGCACACAGCTGCCGACGGGGCAGCACATATATGGCATCATACCGCAGTACAGCAGGTGTGGGTTTTATGGGGTCTGATTCTGCATTCACCTACTGAGCTGGCCAGAGAAAGGGAAAGCTGGCTGCAGGCCATTCTCGGGGCTCCTTGCCAAGGCAGGCAGTTCTTGCTACCACATGGCTTCATGCTCATGGGCACCTGCTGAATGCCAACATTCTGGTTGTCTGGTCCAACCATTAAGGGCCTGATTCGCATCAGCTACGGCCCAGTATTGGTTTGTTCACACTTCCTGATGACTACCCTGGAGGTACTTGATGCTACTCACCCTGAGGCAGGTTGCCATGCTTTTGGATACTTCCTAGACTATTGGAGGGTGTTTATCAGGGCAGGAATGTGTGTAAGAGTGTGCTTATAGGCTGAATGAAGACCTGCAAGTGGATGACAGACAGAAGATGAGGCAGATCACCTCTCATTTTAGGAACCTCCAAGTGATGTCCCATCCAAGACAAAAGATAGATAAGAGGACCATGAGTTCATTTCTTCTTGGGGTGCTGGTTGGACCAAAAAAAAAAAAACAAGGATGCCTGGGCTTCAGGGACTTAAGGAGTTTGGATAGGTATAGAAGATGCTGGCACACACTGTTAGCAAAAGGAGAACGATCAGATAAAGGGATCAGATAAAGTGCTAGAAAGAGGAGTTCTGGGCCATTAGAATGGGGGCCGGGGCCAGAAGGATCCAGAGAAGATCCTGGTGCAGGCTGGGTATGGCAGAGGGGAGTGATGGGTGCCTGACCAAGAAGTGGGGACAATGGACAATGACCTAGTGGGATGGTGTTGGGGAGGATGACAGTCTGTGTAAGGGAGGATGGAGGGTATATAATACCTCCTTCAGGAGGGGAAGCACAGGCCACGTGTACTCACTTTGGTCCAGGCTGCTAACCCTGGACATGTCTGGCCATGGGACTCACTAGGTGCCAACCCATCCCAGGAGTCATAGCTCCAGCTGCCATGTGTTTGTTGTGCCAGTATGATCTTGTGGGGAAGCTAGATCCAGGCAGATGTCTATTGCAGTCTTTGTGGGTAGAGGCAGGTAGACCCCGCTGGGCAATAGTCACATGTCCTCAGCTGGTATCACCGGGAGTTCCAAGGGTCTAGACGCTTTCTTCATGGACAGAGCCTGCTATGGGTGTCCTTCCAGGCTCCAGCACTACTTCTCTAGTTGATTCTTTCTCTTGTTCTGTCATTCGTCCATTCTCAGGGGATGGAGGTGGGCAGGGCTCACGTTAGCTGTCCAGCAAGGCCATGGCTAGGTGAGGGCTTGACACCAGCACAGAGACAGAGGCAGAGAGAATGACAAGATGACCTGCGTTTCCCTGCTTCCCTCTACCTGGATTCTGTTTCTCGATGTGGTTTGAGTCTTGATATGGTTAGGTCAGTGGCTATGAGGTCAGTAGGCAGGCAACCTGGCTGTCTTTGTTGTCCTGGGGCCATATCTCTACTCAGGCTCCTGCTGAGCTAGGTCCCAGCCTAGGAGTCCCCGTTCTTCCCTTTGAAGTGCACTAGGTACTGGGGCAGACAACTGGTTCAGTGTCTTGGGGACACATCTAGGACCTATCTGTTCAGTCCTGAGATTTGGTTTCCTGGAGGAGGGGCAGGATCTGGGAGCATCAGAGTAGACATGGGGTTGAGGCACTGTCATAGGGCCACAAGGGACTAGTCTGGTGACCAGAGGCTAGGCCTGCACTTGGTCACCAGGCTGACCTTATTGCACAGTGGTTTGGGGATAGCCGGGGCCAGGTTTCTACTGCCCTGGTTTGCCATTGTTCTGGGCCTTTGTTCACCACTTATCCAACGGTGGTTACTCATTTGGTTGGGCATATCCAGGGCTGTTCTGGGCTTCCCGGAAACTCCTTGGAGCAGACTGATCCAAGTCCATGGAAGGGACAATAAGTTGGCTAAGGGCTGGTCAGTAAATTAGAGAGGAGACTGACTGCCCTGCTCGGGGTTGGGTCCGTGGGTGAGACAGGAGGGCAGGGAGGGGCAGCTGAGTTCCCACTCATGGCTGCCAGGACCGCGAGGAGAGATGAGAGCCTGCAGCTCCGCCTGTCCTCTAGATGAAAGCTAGCCCAGCAGGCTGAGTGCAAGGGAGGAGACGCCAATTACAGATGAGCGCACACTCCCCAGGCAGCCATCCTCCCCTCCAGGATCAAACACTGCCCTCCTCACTGCCGGCCCCGGCGGCAGCACCATGTCCAATTATGAGTCTAACAGAGCGGGTGGTGGCCTAATGTGAATCCAGCCATTAACTTGTCCCCAGCAGCTTCTAATGAGGCCCGCTGTGTGTGTCCATGTGTGCCCGTGAACCAGTGCATGTGTGTGTAAATTTATGTGCGAGTACAGCACAGTGTATAAATGTGCCAGTGCATGCATGTGTAAATATGTATGTGTAAGAATACAGCACAATGCTTAGTTGTGTGTGTGTGTTCAGGTGTGCTCATTTGCCAAGCGCATGTGTGTGTAAATATATATGTGTGAGAATACAGCACAATGCTTAGTTGTGTGTGTGTGTTCAGGCGTGCTCATGTACCAAGTGCATGTGTGTAAATATATGTGTGTGTGCATGAGAGAGAGTGCAGTGCAATGTGTGTGTGCATGCGTGTGTATGCCCGTGTATGTGTGTGCGTGTGTGTACATGTGCTCAGGTAAGTCAACCCTGATAGCTGCTACACCCTTATTTATTGGGGGATAAGGGGATAAGCTTGTTGCCTGCTGCATGAACAAGCTAGCTAAGCCTCCTCTTCTCCTCTATTCCACTCGTTCCCCACCCCTTTCCACACACCATCTCATCCCATCTACCGCCACAAATCACACCCCACCCCACATCCCATCTCACACCTACCTCAACACATCATATTCTATCCCACCCAAGCGCCAACCCCCACCTCACCCCACCTATCCCTGACACATTGCACCCACACTGTATCCCAGTGCTCTACCCTATCTCATACCCCCACTTCACCCAACAACACCCCCAATCTGTGCTCCACCCTATGATCCACCCTACATCATATCCCAACACACCCCATGTGCCCCACTCCCACACCCCATCCATACACCCCACATTATACCCTAACCCACACCACACCCCGTAACACATACCGTACCTCCTATCCTCAGGCACCACTTCACACCATAATCCATATACCATACCACACCCCAGCTTCCAGCAGCACACATCATACTCTACTTATCTTCCCAAACTCTACTCCACACCCACCACCATAGCTGACCCCACCCCACATACCATATCACACCCCAGTTCTTCTGATCTCACCCCATACCCTACTTGACCCAAGTCTCACCTCACACCCCAATGCCATACTCCACCACACATGCCGGTACCATGTCCACCTTGGACGACTCTGAACCCACTGTTTGCTTGCCTTATACTTGAGAGAAAATAGTCCTGGTAGAATCTGGACCTAGAGGAATAAAGCCTCTTCATCAGCTGAGGAAACCAAAGCAAAAAGAAGCAAAATGAAGGTCACAGAACTCGTTGTTTTCATAAGCAGGTGGATTCCAGGCCCAGCTCCAGAGCCACCTTGTCCTGGCTGCCTCTCTTCTTGCCTAGACTTTGTTTCCCCTGGAGAATCAGGGGCTGATCCAATTCTAGAAAAAGCCAAAGTCCCTTGGCAGCTGGACCCTGCTGCAGGCAAATAGAACTTGTTTACCCAGATATTGGATGGGTATCTGACTGCTCATCCTGGGTTCAGGCCAGGAAGACCGTTCCTTGTTTGTCCCTTGTTGGTGCCTCCAAATGGATGGGCAGGGCCTGTCTTTAAGACTGGGATGTGGGACTTACATATTGCAAGAACTACCATTAAAGCCTACAAGGGCGAGCAATGTCTTCACTTCAGATCATCTCTGGGTACCTTCCAGCTAAGCCAACTTTCTGATGGCATCCTTGGGCATCTGGTCCATTCCGTATACTGAGAGGTGTGGAGGAGTTGGATGCTTGCCAGGGAGGGACCCTGTAGCTACGGTAACAGGACAAAGCTCTCCTTGTGGGAGCCCCTGGAAGGATGTAAATAATATCCCCACCCCGGCACATACACTCTACCTACCCCCAAGGAGATGCTGCCGGACTCTTCCCTACTGAAGCACCCACCTGCTTGAGCTCACAGTGCAGGGTCAGCAACGTGAGTGGGTGGGAGGATCTCAGTACCCCATGCTGGTGTCTAGTTTTGACTGGAACTTCTTGTGCTCCTGGCCTCCACACACCTTCCCAAGGCTCTCTTCCTGCGTGGACCGGTTGGCCCCTCTTCAGCTCTCTCCACCTATCCTAGCTCTATCCTGAGATTGCAGTTTGTAGAGTCCTGACACCTGCCCAGGCCTGTCCTCTCCATAGGAGCTCCCTGGGGTTTAGGCTCTTCACTCTGCATGCTCTAGGCCCTTATCACTGCTTCCTGAGCCCCGATGACACCACCCCTCTGCTCCTTGATGCCAGGTCCTGCTGCGTTCTGACATGAGACAGCTCACTCACCACTGAGCGCTGGCAATGTGGAGCGCCTGTTCAGTGCAGACACACAGCAATTGAATCCTCGGGCTGACGAATATCTCAGCAAAGCTGTAATTAAAATGCACTTGGGAAGCACTTACTTGTGTCTAATTAGACCTTGGGTTTCTATGGAGATCTCTTTAGTTGTAATAGGAACATCCTCTTCTGCAATTGTAGACCAGGGGCCAAGGGGCCAAGTGCAGACAGCACTGGGCCATGGCTAACCACCCCTCCCTCCCTTCCATCCATCAATACAACCAGAATGACATCCTCCTCCCATGCTCCTGGTACCAGGAGGATCCAAGCTAACAAAAATGGCTCTTGGAGTTGATTGGCTTCTCAGGAGACATCCCAAGCTCTCTGCTCCTCAGGACCTTGCCCAACCCTCCCCAGAGAGGGAGCATCCAGGCTGAGGAGGTGCTGAGCCTCAAAAGACCCACAAGCCCTCCCTGGCATCCAGCCAAGCCCAGCCTCTCCCAGCAGAGCCCAGCCATGTGAAGTTTGCTCACCTTTCCCTGTAAAGAGTGGGTGGTCCCAAGGATCAGAACACTGAGACAGGGCTGCAGGACTGGGAATTCTCCAAGGGAACAGTGACTCACCTTTGAGGTCCGTGGCCTGCAACGTTGTGTCACACCAATTCAGGCTTTATGGCAGTTAGGGCCTGCCAGGGAGTTGCAAGCAAAGGCTGTCAGCATCAAAAGGGGCCACCCAAGTGGTCACCCTTTTGATTGATGAGGAAACCGAGTCAGAACAGCTCAGGCCAGAAAGGATTAGGTGGAGGCTCAGAGCCAGCTAGTCTTAGAGACTCGCTTTTGAGGCAGGGCAGGAGCCAGAGGTTGGGAAAGAAGGGTGCAGAGGTTTCTGTGGGGGTATGGGAACATTCATTACACAGTAGGATGGGAGGAGGGTGATGGTGATGTGTGCTCAGGTGGTGACTTGGTCTGAGAGGAAGGATCGTGTCCATTAAGAAGTATCCCTGTGACCTATCAGGGCTAAGACTAGGTTGTCCTGAAGGCCCTTAAGAACAAAGGGATTTCTCTCGTCCAAGGCCGTACCACACAGGTACTCAAGCTGAATCTTCCAGGTTACAGGGTATTGAAGTGGCAGAGTCAAATGAGGTACATGGCATGGGACAGTGTGACCTATATGGGCATTTGTCATCTGCCCTGTGATACTGTTGAGG